>JWHW01042001.1:316581-344772 GCA_000931545.1 Papilio glaucus
AGACATCCCTCGACTACGGATGTAAGATTTCAGATATTAAAAGATTTAATAAACACACATCATGTGTAGAGAACGAATACGTCTACCCACCGAGCAGACGGGTAAATATATTTTCATTACCATACTATCCAATAAAAGCCCACTCACGTACTCCTATATTCCAATACTATAATGTTATAATATTCCCACATTCCAATATTCCTCATTTACATTCCACATTACAAAATCCCATTATTCTTATATTCCAACATTCCACTGTTCCAATATTCACATATACACTGATGAGATGTAATACCAATCTTCACGCACCAACATATTCGTACATATTATACTCGCATGCTACATACTCGCACTCACTCACACACTCGCATATCACATATTCACATACTCTCACCGACACACATATACCCACATCAACTCATATTCATTATCACAGATTATTTCTCACTATATCTCAAATATTCACATACTTCCTTAGTAACTCGACATACTCTTGTATCCACGTATTCACACATTTCCAACGGACTCTATTATTTTCAGTTTAATTTACCGTACCTAGTACACTTCTTATTTACCTATATAAACAAACAAACAATATTATACGATTTCGTATGCCTAAGCGTGCCCGAGATCTGCCTCATTTTATTCTGGTGTTAAAGAGATTCAACATCACGTAACTTATTGATATGCTGACGTAAACCGTTTTCTATTCCGTACTTTTTAACTATGCGACCTGTATAATAACTTAAATATTTTATCGGTAACTTTATAGTTATGAATTTAGTAATTTATTTTCTATTATGTAGTTTTTGTATGTAACATTTTGTGTTAACATTAATATTTAGTTATAACATCATCTCCTCAAGAACAGCATTAACTTTATTACTTGACCTCTTTTATAAATTATTGGTTTGATTGATAAAATGTTACCGAGTTTTCATTATGTCAACGCCACACATATAATAAATAGTTATTTTAAGCTCGAAGCTCGACCGCCTGCATGCAACGTCCATGGAACTACAGAAATGAAAGAGTCGTTTACTGCACCACCAAGAATCAGTCGTTTGGTGACTGACAAAGATCAATTTAAGCATCTAGTATCATTGGAAAGCAACCCGGTAAATGTAGAAACTTTTTCATAAATATCACATAAAAATGCAATAAGCGTCATAATATCAAATCATATGATTGTGATAAGAGTGCTTCAGACTTCATTTAGACAACTTTAAGACATTTAGATGAAAGCGCAGGGCTGATCGGAATGGTGAGTTTAGATTAGGCATGTGTCTAACAGTGGAGTTCATAGAAGATGAATTAGTTAAGGAAAAATAAAATGCAATTAATCATTACATAGTATAAAACAAAGTTGCGTCCGCTGTCTGTTCCCTTAGATCTTTCAAACTACGCAACAGATTTATTGTGGTTTTCATCAATACACAGAGTGATTCAAGAAAAAAGTTAATATGTTTAATACATGCATATTACAGTAGAGAAAGTAAGATATTTTCAAATAATTGTAATGTGATTTCGTAAAAACATATTTTTGTGCGCTTACACTGCAAACGCTGGCTAAACCGAAATACAAAATTATGTACTACGGAATTGATTATCTTAAAAAGATCTACAAAAAAGTCCGCGATGGCATATATGTGTATTTTAAGGATCTATCCGGTATCTACGACGTGGTAATTAAAAACTATTTAAACGGATACAGTATTAATTCATATCAATGTAAATACGTGAGTTACCTTAAGCATTTCATGCACATTGTGATAATCTTTTACACCATACAATTTATATGAATATTTATTAGTAATAAAACTAATCAAAATAAAACTAATGCACGCAAAAATAAAATCAAGCGCGGGTCCCACACCGATGTCGGGAATGTTCGCTTGATGCGACCACCCCAGCGCCGTGCCCTGTGCTGTAGCTCAGTGTCCTCAAGCTCAATGAGCTTTTAATAAAGGGATCGACCCGGGTATAACACATCCGGCAATGAATACAAAATTAATAAGGTTAACATAAATTAATTCTAAAGCGACACGAAGTTTTTTGGGTCAGGTCAGGTCTGGTCAGGTAATTAAGTTTTATATATTTACTAAAATATATAAAACTTAATTCATCAAGTCATAAGTTCGTTGAAGTATGTGAATCGAGAACATACGAATTTATACAACACAAGTGACTCGGAAGTGTAGAAGATATGTTTAACCATACTCACTAAAAGTACTAATAAGTAGGGAAGGTGTGCCAGGAACATAGGCATATTCGCTGTACATACCAGTTATTGTTAAATTTAATTATTTTAAGTTTAAACTAATAAAAAGCTGACAAATTTCCAGACACCAATAGAACCAAGTTGGCATAAAGAATTGGAACCGATGGATACGACTTACGAAGGTTACGAAAAGTACTTGGACCCTTATCTTAGTACCAGCAGACTGCACCACCGGCCGTACACTGCGGACCAATTGAAAATGATATCCAATTCAAAAGACATTGTTACTTATTACACATTAGCTGACATTCCTTGGGTAAAGTTGCTTCTACTTATTATGAGCTTTGGTTCTTGTTAAGATTTGAAATTATTAATATGATAAAAAGACGTCAGTACGAATCAAACGCTTATTTACCTACTAGATAAATCTGTATTAAGAAAATAAGAGTTTCCGGAAGGATCACTCGATACCGGTCGAAGCATTACACTATCCTAACTGAATGCTCCCTGACAGAGTTTAGCAAAAGCGTAATACTTTTGAACAAATCAAAGAAGAAAACCAAAAACTCAGCTCAACTTTATCACTTCATTATCAAAACTTGTAATAAAACTTATACTCAATAAGTAATACTTCATTAGAAGTTTTATTGCTTGTTCTAGGTGTGGTCCTCAAAACCAAAACACGATGAATGGTTCCTACAAGTAAAAACTCCCAAAACAATGTATGACAGAGAGAAATTTAAAGGAGACTTTAGGGAAATAAGGACTCATAATAAACTGCAATGGGTGCCTGGGTAACGTTAAACATAGTTTTTAAATACCGGTTCTACAATTAGATTGTAATTTATCGAATTTCCTTATCTGTATAATAATTGTATACGCATGTTGAGTCCATGGGTTTAAAATATACTTCTCCACTCGAAAGTTTTCTTTATTTCTTTTTTCTTTCAAAAGAGAGAAGGAATCATATCTTCGAATAAGAATATATATTTATTTAAAATTATATATATTGATTGAAATAAAAAAAGTGTTATAAATTAAAATATCGCCGTACAGAAGTAGGCATTAATAAACATTATAACAACGTACAACGTATCAAAACGATAAGAAAAGCAATAATATAAGCACTTAAGATAAAACTTCATATATTGTTTATCTCGATTTAACAAAACGTATCTTTACTTTATTACTACTGATTTGTCGTTTTTTTTCAGATCATTTAGAACAGAAATAAATGATAACTACAGTTTTAACACATTTCGAAAACATTTGAGAATGGATAAACATGAAGAAGTTAGCACTACATATCAACGAGCGATTGCAAAATTAAAAACAAATTCTCCTTATGAAGATGCATCCATGCAAGGAAACTATGTTACTGAACGTTCTAGCATAGGCTCAAAGAAACCTATTTGTTCAGTTTTCGAACAATGTGTGAATAAAAATAAAAGACTCATGAGTAGATTAGAGAGCAAGAAATAAATATTTTAGGACATTTCGGCAAGCATTTATATTTTGGTAACAATTTGGTTACAATCTTAATCAATATCAATAATATGATAGACTATGTCAGGTGTTATGAGCGACTTTAATTCTCTATACTCCGCGAATCGAATTAACAAAGAACTTGACATAACTTAGAGATTTTGTTCGGTACATTGATGTGTACCGAATAAAATTTATCTCTTGTTATTCTATGTATCATTATATTATACACTAGATGTATTCTGCGGTTTCACCCGCCGTGCAATTAAATTTAGTCCATTAAATCCAGCCTAAGATAAACCCAATTTAATATGATTGATCATATGGATCCGAGGTCAACTTACATTGGATTATATTACATTCTTCTCGCTTTTTCTATTTGCTAGGCTCCAGTGAGTCTAAGAATAATTAGGCTGTCAAAGGCAAAAAGGTTTTGTATAAAGATACGTTTTTTATTTCTAAATATGTCATGGTGTCGTTCCCAGAGAAAAGCGAAATTCCACTAAAAAACATTTTTTTAGAGCACCATCCTTAAATAGAATCTAAAGTTAACCTAAAATATTTATATCTTAAAAACTAAATACCGACATGTCTATTACGCTGTATAGATTACTAAGCATAGATTTCGTGATCTCAGATTTCTGTTAATAATCGATTTTACGTGTGTCTAAACAAAACAAAACTTATAATTAAGTGTGTGGGAGTAGCTCATAGCTCAAAAAACAGTAAAGGTACTATTTAAGGGTTCTATTACCTTTACACAATTCAATTTCAGCCCCATTCAATAGAGGTTGACGCACGACGCCATGAACGTCAACTGAAGTATATGTATGTCATTATAAAATCGCGTCGCCAGTGTTGTCTGCTTTATTGGTTTGTTAAGCTTAATTTAATGGACTAGGACCAATATAAATTATTGTTTTTCTTTAACGGATAACGGATTTTCTGCCGAAAGCAAATAATTTATGGAGATTAATTATATTTAAATATTTGTCGTCATATTTTTTTTCATGTCAAATAAATGTATTTAATGTTGGCAACATGTGCATAGCATCGCATCCAATCACATCACTCGATTGCTGTGTATAATTTTCGCTGTGTTGTCTACCTTGACCTATGATCTTGACGTTTTGTCTATCCCTTTTACACATACAGTTTTTGCCATTTTACTCAGCTCTTAAGTCTAATAGCGTGATGTTAAATAGCTTAGAAAATGTCGTAATAGCTCAGCTTGTTAAATCTAAAATATTTTTTTTCAAGTCTGATGAGTAGTTCCTATGATGATTACTACGTTCAAAGAAACAAACTCTTACGCTTTATATTATTACTCGTAGGATATAGTAATAGAAATACAGTAATAATAATATAGTAATAGGAATAGTGTAGATTAAATCTCTTTTCCATTTTTCAGCCAAAAAGTTGAATACAGACAGCCGTAATTTAATTGTATTTGTCTATTAGCCTGTTGTGTCAATCGATTTGAAAATGTGATGTCTTAACTGACATTTATCGGAGTAAACAAAAACAGTTAAATTAATAAAAGTAAGAAAATTAAGTAAATCAAAATGTATCCCCGACTTAAATGGAAATAGTGTATTTTTTAATTGTGCTCCTGATAATATTTTATGCAATTTATCTGATACATCCGTACTGGACCGTTATTGTTTCTGTAGTGATGATTTACGCACTTTATACACAAATATGTTCTATATTTTAACTGGTACATACTTTATAACTTGGTAAGTCTAAGTAAGAAATAGGTAAGCAGAATTTTTTTTTTGATTCAGAGAGAATTTAAAGAGCGAAAGGGTGATTCTAACGGGGAGGTCCTTATGAACAATATACTTTAATAGGAATGTCTATTGCCGACCGGCACCAAATACCACGCCCTCACAGAAGAAAGTCGTGAATCAGACGTATTCTGCGTTTCGTCTGAGTGAGGTGCCGGAGGCCTAATTCTGGTCCTCTTCCCTTTCAATCCTTTTCTACAAGTAAAGTTTTCCAAAAGGCTATCAATGCATTTACAGTATCTAATTGTTTTAGTTGGTGTGGATCTTGATGGTTCAACTTCTCCTTTACATTAACCCTATTTCTCCTATATTTACCGGATACAGCTGTTAGAAATACAATTGATTTAAATTTCCACCAAAATATGCATAGGTACGAATGTATATTACTATAAATATGTATATTACTTAAAAGTGATCTCATGTGGTCATTTTTTCTCACGAGTCTGTTGATCAGAAGGTTAGACACTGACCTATAATTTGGTCCACCTTAGTCTATTCCAATTAAACCAATTTTTTACTTACCTGTCGTTCTAAATATCGAGTTATGAACTGTCCATCTACTATTTAATACCCGAGCAACGTGTTTAGATAATGCACGAAGGTCAAATAATTAAATGAAGGTGAAAGACCCATTTTACTTATGTAAAATATAGTTGTAACTACTCGAGATATACGCACACAAACACATGTATAAGTATGTGCAGTAGAAGTGTGTGTAGTATTGTTTTACTACGCACACTGCGGTACGTGTTGACACAACTGTTTACGTCTCAAAGCGCACACAACGCATTGAGACGTTGTTCGAAAATGTATCGAGAATTGAGGAGACATTAAATTAATTTTCTGTCTCTGGGATGTGTTATTTTTGTGTTGTGAAAATGGTGAACCGTAATTTTTTTCTAATTTTTCTGCTCCTCTCCATTGGAATACAGCTTAGTGTTGGATATTTTCCACAAAAGGTATTTTTTTTATATTAATTGGTAGACAAGTATTCGTATTTTTGTCTTTTAAACTTTTACCTGTGATATAAATGTTATAAATTGTAATTCGTCTTTTTCTAATTAAGTTTAAATAGTTTAGGTATTTTTTATTTCTTATACGATTATTTACTAGTGACCTGCACCGGCTTCGCTCTGCTAGCGAGCACTATATATGTAGATCCGGTCGCTAACTTCACAGGAACTCCCGCTAGGTCAATCTGAGCATTTCCTGAAAAATTCATCGATATCGGTCTAGCCGTTTCGGAGTCTGTAGGGAACATACACACATTTTCCTTCATGCATATTTAAATAGATTAATTATTTATAATATCTAAAATATTGGCAATTTATCGAAAACAATTTAATAGGAGGAATATCTACAGAGTGTAACTCTTTTGAGATATATTTAAGGTAAATATATTTTTTTACGTTTATTGGTGGGCAAGGATACGACTTGCAAACTGGCAGGTATATATATATTGGCAGGTATAGGTATATTTTTGTGTTTTCTAAATTGCGTGCTAGTATATAAAGCACTTGCGACCGTTACCCAATTGAATAGGCAGAAATTACAGATTTCCATTAAACACGGTCTTGGTACACTTCATTTCTTCTATATATGGATATATATACATATGGAATTTATGGAACATTATGGAATGTAATGTAATTTCCCTATTGTATGTGTCCTGCAAGATCGGTAATCTTTTATGATAAATTCTATAGATATTTTTTATGAATGAAGGTAGCAAACGAGCAGGTGTGACGCCTGATGACCGGTATACCCATAGGCATCTGCAACAAGCAAATGAGTCGCAGATGCATTGCCCAGCTCCAATGGACAGAGAAAGAGATATTTCTTATTCATCCCTTCCCTGTTTTATCCTCTTTCCTTTCTTCCCTCTCCCCTCTATCCTTTTAGGGTAATAATGGGAAGGGGAAGAGGGCTAAAAATAAGCCCCTGGCAGCTTACAGAAGAAAAGCAGAATACTTCTACTTGATACCACTGTCTTCTGTGAGTTAGTATCAGATATAAAAGTTATATCTTATTAATATCTACCGGATTAGTAAAAATTTTATCGTTCGCTAATATCGTCAGCTTTAAATTGACTTGAAGACATATTGGTCAGGTTTTAAACTTGACTAAAGTTGTTCAGTATGTTATCTACTTCCATTGTTGGAAAGTATTTTTGATGTTACAAAATTATATTAATAACTGTGTCAATCAATGTGGTTGAAATGACTAAACCGTTATAACTGTGGTTTAAATATAACTGTTGGTAATTATTATCGGTAAGATAATAAGTTGTAATACAGTTATAATTATATGTTAATTACTTATGAAACGTTGTGTCCAAATATATTTATCACACACTGGTCTCTTTTTACCCACACTCGCTGTACCCGGCGGTCACACCAGCCACGCCGTTTTATTCAAACGAAATCAGTTTACCTATATGTAAAAACTAAAGCACGAATTACTATATACTTATTTTCCACACAACCAGACCTAAATAAAGCAACATATAATAATTGTCCGTGGAAAAATAATTTTATTACATCCTTGTTGCATAATATCCCTCGCCCGCGCTTCTTTTTTAGCGTTCGTTTCCTATCCGCTCTGCTCCTAACTGTTGTAGCGTGATGATAAATATCCTATAATCTTCCATAATAATTAGCCTTTCAAAAGAACAAAAAAATATTCAAGTTCGATTGGTAGTTCCTAAGATTAGTCCGTTCAAACAAACTCTTACTATCTTTATTGTATTAGTATAGATAGTATAGATTATGCTGCTGCCTGCTAACTATAATAATTTACGATATTTTTCACCACAAATTTATAAAATAAAACATGTATACCTTGTTTCAAAATAAGTTGGAATTATTGTAAAAAAAGGCTTTTACGTTAAAATTCGTAAATTCCAAAATATTTTTGAAAAGCAACTTTTATACCTCGTCCTCATATTGCCTTTATAACATTAGCTATCCATGCTACACAATTTCACCTTACTTTATCTCAAGATTTCCACGACATTACAACATTTCCGATGATAATACAAAAAGTTTAATGGCCGCCATGTTTGGTTTTGGTTAATATCTTGCTCTGGAACATGATATTTCTATGTCACTAACCTATCATTAATGGCTACGGTGTGTTGTTGTTTGTAAGTAAAATGTGGGAGATTTGTTTATCATAGGATCTCAATGAGGATTAGGTCGGAGGACAGATAGGTCGATAATAAACTCATCTACTTCTCAGTGGCCAACGTTATTTTCGTCTTAGACGTATTTACAAAGACAATAAAATCTAATCTCTTTTCAAATACTTTTACTATAAACTATGAGTTCTCGCCTTGTTTATTAATACAGGCCATCTATTTTATGTGTGTAAGCGTGCACCAAAATGTTTAAAAACTCCGCGCGGAAGCGACCTAAACAATCCATTAAAACAATGACATCAACGAGTTGCTGTCATACTATTGATACCTATTGGTCGTGCATTATTCCTTGTAGTTGAAACGATATTTTAGAATTGCCTTTTGTTTTAATTCTATTATATAGGGGTAGCAAACAAACGGGACAGCGGGTCACATGATGTAATGTAATATGCACACATAACGGATAGCCATTATCATCCGCAACAATCAGAAGAGTTACAGATGCGTCAATATTTTTGTTGTCAATGCAAGTGTCACCGACTGATTGTGAACTTTATATGTCAATATCACACATTAATCCATAGTACTAGAATTGCAGAAATTAAAAAGTTTAATTCGAAATTTATAAGAATAAAACACTTATTGCAAACAATCATTTTTGTATAGACGCAACAGGACATCAGTGAATACTGTAAACAATTATTTACAGCACGTTACAGCATTTTAACGCCACTTGGAATGGCCTCCGCATTATAATAGCCAGTGACACAATATATTTCACGCCTTTTCAAAAGAATACTCAACCAATTGCCCAGTCGAATAATATTTCAGTTGATATTTTACAGAATATTTAACAGACTGCTATGGTTATTTAATAGTTAGCTATATTTTTGTAAAACGACAACTTGAATCTTCATTAAAGATAAACAAAAAATAGTACTATTATAATCCGACCATTAAATCACGCATCCAATTTTTAATCCAGTCCCAAAAGGAGATATGCAACTAATTTTTTAATGCGCCTTGCCTTATTTTGTTTTGTAGCCGTATTATCTAAGTATTTCATTACCGTATCAAGCCCGTTGCATTACAACTTTATGCTATTACCTACATCGTGTTCCATTCCAAATTATATTCATGCGCTAACGTAATGTTGTTAAGTTTCAATTGTACATTAAAATTGGACCAGACTTCCCGGGGACAAGGTCAGATCAATATGTTTGCTAGTGAAAGTTGTCCTGTCCGCCGCGGCCGGTGTGCTCCACATACCTGTTACGCATATATGTACATATTATGTTATAAGAGGTTTATTTATGATAACTCGAATGCTTGAAATGTATGAGGTCCGAACAAAGAAAAATGATTTTACGTCCTTTTGAGGTGATGTGTGTGTGAAATTTTTATTCAAGTGGTTTTTTGTTCACACAATGTCGGAATTTATATGTATGTAAATCAGGCATACAGATGGGAGACGCCTTTGAGTTCGGGTGAACTTACACTAGCAGCCGCAAATGTGCAAGGGTTGTCAAAAAAGAAAAATTATGCCTGAAATGAATTTCTAGTAGCTTGCGATTTTTATTTTAGCCACCTCCCCGCTAGATCCCCGCCTTTTCTCTATGCAAGTACATTCGTTTTGCAACTGTATGTAATATGATTGTTAAATTATGATTGAGGTTATATATCAAATTTTGATTCAACTTGTGAACACCTACCTCACTCAACGGAAAAGGCTATAAAAAGCTCGAAAAAATTATACAAAGCAGATAAAATAAGCACGCACGTTATTGAATTCAAGTGGCCCTCCATGGGATTAGGAAGCTTTGGGTAAATACATATTAGCGCAGAGTCAAATTCGTCATAATGAAAGCGAATTTCTATATTACATTACTACTATTTCTATTCTATTTTGCGTATTTTTTGGACTATTTACATTAAGTTTCTCGCCCGTATCAATAATAATTTGTTGCTCAGATTTTCGAGTGACGAACGACGCTCCTGTAGTTCGTGTAGTAGGCGCTTAGATCGCGCGTCCAATTATTCTTATTTTTATAGAGTGAATATTTTATTTTCAGAGTTAATTTGTATAATAGATATTAATTGATATGCTAAGTGTTATATGATTGCACAATTCACTCCTGTACGTATTTCAGCATTTGCTGACAGTTTACTACGAGAGCAAGTGCCCGGACAGCAAGAAGTTCGTGCTGGAACAACTGCAGCCGGCAATCGAGCTGCTGCACGAATATGTCAAGCTGAGGTTAATTCCATTCGGAAAGTCAAAGGTAAGGTGCTGTTTTCTTGTCCAGCTTTCTAACCCTACTCTTAAGAATATTGCCTTTATGAGTTCTTGCCTCGCCACAAATAATCTCTGTCTATACCATGAATATTTTGTTAATGTTTTAAATGATCTATTTTTGCCCGTCAGACCAGAGGATAATGTTTTTCGCAGGTATGTATGTGTGTGTTCCATTGTGACTACCTGTAGTCTAAACGGCATGCAATTCTAAATAAATAAAAACTAAAAGTAACTTACACGGCTAAAATTGTTAGCTATGTCTTGTATAATGTCTTGTATATATAATAAAACTATCTAACTCCTATTCCTTTAAAATTAAACTAGTTTGGTATTCCAATGTTTTCAGAGTTTAAACTACGGCGACAATGGTTTCGAGTGTCAACACGGGCCTGAGGAGTGCCTGGGTAACATTGTGCAGGACTGCGCGCTGCGGTACATGCGCGACTACAGCGATGTTCAGCGAGCGACTTACGTTGTTTGCGAGATGGCCTCAGAGTCCGGAGCTCGTGGCAGTTTAGCTGTAAGTAGCTGCTACAAAAAGTGTGAGAAAAAGATAATCATAGAAATTTTGATCACCACAAAGAACTAAGTAAGTAACTTGCTCCCAGTGACTTTCTGCGTTTTAACAAATAACGCTTTTTTGATGCTTGATTTTCGATGAACCAGTACTTAAAGATTTTTACTCTGTTATAAATCCGAAGAATTTCCAATATTATACTAGCGAGTAAACTAGATTACATTCAGAAATTTTAACAGTGGTAGAGCCAACAACCACAACCATGGTGCCGGTGCCGGAGGACTAATTCTTCCTTTCTTCCCCTCCCATCGTAAAAGTATTTTACGATGGGTTGGATAGGAAATAGAAATAGTCTTTCTTCTGTTTATTCCCTCTTCTGTCCATTAAAGGTAGGCAACCCATCTGCAACTTATTAACTTGTTGCAGATGCTATTGGGTAGCGGTCATTTTTATCAGTTGCCGCTTTCTGCATGGTTCTATTGGATTCTGATTGCGCGCGGATAAAGCACAATTGTAGTTTATAATCATTGCAATATATCTTACAGTGTGTTAAACACGCCGGGCTGTCAGTGAGCGAGGTGGAGGGCTGTGTCCTGACAGGAGAAGGCATCGCATTGCAGCTAGACTCCGAGTATCACACCGACAAACTGAAGCCCAAGTTCATACCGACGGTCACTATTAATGGGGTAATATACTATTTTAGTAACGTTAGGCGTAGTTACTGCAAGGACATATATATAATCTAACTTTAGGGTACGGACTGCGAAACATAAGGTCGCGTGTCCGAAATCGACTATTGTCTTGAACCATTTATCAAGCAAGTTGGAAGGGCTAAGAGAATGTAGAATTTCATTATCAAAATAACAAAATTAATGATGTTACAACTAATGGCCATATTGGTAAACAAAATCAACGTTCGTACTTTTAATTCATTGCTCCATTCAACTTTGTTATTAATAAAGACTTTAACGGTGGTAATAATGTAAGAATCTGTACAAGTCATATATACTTTTCAAAGTACTATGAATCGTGTTTTACTTGCAGGTATTTAGTCAAGAACTTCAAGACTCAGCCATGACGGATCTGATAGGAACTCTGTGCGCGATCTTCCGGCAGGCACCGCCGTGCGCTCGATATTACAACAAACGCGCCTGGGAATATATCTTCTATAACTCTACCTAAAATATACGTTTTCTACTTTCATCATGTTTTTTTAAGGCGTGATATTTTTTACATATAAATACATAACTCCTCTTGTTATTAAATACTCGAAACAGATGAAGTCTGTGCTTACAATATTTTATTGGGAATTCTACTCAGGTTGGAGGAAATGGTGACAGGGTGACAGGTCACTGGAACGACTTGTAATCCACGAATGAACTTTAATCTTAAGGGACAGAACAAATCGATCGTTAGATCTGCCGTATTGTATGGATGTTGGGCCACCAAAGGTTCGGTTGAAAGGAGATTGCAAGTGGCCGAGACGTGAATCTTAAGATGGATGTGTGTGTGAAATTGAGGAGCAAGAGGTTAGCGTGGTATGGCCATGGTATGCGGAGGGATGAAGGACATATAACGAAGTCAGAAATGAGAATGAGCAGCACCATTGTATTGATTATAGAAAAATATTGTTGTTCGATTTTCTTACGTAGTATAATGACCTTATCATAATAAAATCATCCTTTTCTTAAATCTTTTATTAACAACTACAGTTTGTCAAAATTACATTGTAAAATAAAGCAGATTCAGGACGGCGAATTCTCCATGATCCAGTGGAAGTAGTGCGCGATGTTGGTGTACACGCTGGGGACGCCTTCGCTGCCGCAGTTTTCTGAACCGAAGGACACGATACCGATCTACAAAATAATAATAATATATTATTTTTGACTTAATAATTATTACGATTTATTTATTGACCAAGCGTAATAAGCCTAAGGTCTTAAGGGTCAGTTATATGTTACCTTCGTCATTGCAGCAGATACACAATATCTAAATCATGAAAAGGATGCTAGCAAGTTTCGATTTTAGCATCCACACGGTTATGGCATATATTTCTCGTTTTTATCTATCCATAAATACCATATAGTAACGATATTTTAAACCACTCCGTTAACCATGAGTTTGTGTATGAAATTGGTTTACTACCAGAGTCGAATTAGATTACATATCTTCCTGTTTTAGTGTAACGGGCAACTCCGATTATCACCGTTTAGTGTTTAATCTGGTCATAAAAAATCACGATAAAATTAAAAACTCACTTGCAAGTACTGTCCATCTCTATTGATAAGTAATGGCGCCCCACCGAAGCCGGAGCAGGCGTCCCTGCCCTCCTCGCCCCCCGCACATAGTTGCCCTTCGTGCACCGGCACGGATTCGCCAAAGATGCTCTCACACGTCTCTAGCGGAACCAAAGGCACGTCCAATTGCTGCTGTTTTCCCACCTACAATAGGTTAAACGGTGTTCAGACTACAACTCTACCAGAGTATGCAAGTCGCTCCTCACTTATCGCGTAAGGTTCTTTGCACACGACGTCTTTTGTGCGTGCAGACGACGCGCGTTTTTGATGAGCGCGTCCTTTCCGCGTTATCTGCGCGTTTGTGGCGATATAAATTCACCTCGCGTTGACGATCGTTCTCTAGGCGTCCTAATAGCGTTAAACGTGCGTCATCTTCGCACATAAAAACGTCGTGTGCAAAGGCCTTATATGACACTGTAGAGCTTCACTCCTTTGCCTCATTTCCATTATAAACTTGCAGCAGAGGTTGAGTGGTGCAATTGAAGCTGTTTCGTTGTAAGATCTGCAGTATGTGTCTACTTCTCAATACCCAAAGAACTATCTGTTGATCAGTATTCATGCAATAAAGACTTCGTTTTTATACCTTATACCTATTACATTCCGCTTAAATGTATCTGAAACAATGTAACATGTATATCCTAACAGAAAACTTCGTATATCCAATCATATCATACAAAAATGTAGCAGATATTTCATTAGCGGACGAAAAGTGAGGAATCGAAAAAGTCCCAATTGAAACGTACATATTTTCTTTGTTCACGTTGGTTCACGTACACACTTAATTTTTTTGGTTTACATTAGTAATTATGGAGCACTGACAGCTGTCAAAACGATATCGTGATGAGTATACAAACATACCATGTTAGTCTGTCCGGATAATTTTCCCCATCCGACGAGCGTGGCGCGCTCGTTTATAACTATTTCCGGCTTATCATTCAGGCAGAGCGGTGCTGCTGTCACTGAAAAAACATATAATTAGCATCGAGATTATGCGCACTGATTTAAAATTTGTAATAGTGATTCAAGGTTTTGAAACGACCTTGTTGGTTCAATGCATTTTGTTAGCCTACTGATGAAATATTTTCCCTATACAATACCTACAGTAAAATTAAGTAAAGCAAGACAAGAAAGTTATACGAAAGAAATGTCTATCCCTAATAAGTTGTTTTTTACATTCTTGCTTGGTCCTCCATGGGTACAACTGACTTTTGAGATATAAAACTTAGAATACCATAGCAAAAGATATAATTATCATCTCACTGCCTCATCAAATGCTATGTACATTTAGTATTTTTATTGAGAAAAGTAGTCAACATTAGAACACCCACCGGAATATTTAATATCGTCTTTGAGTACAATCAGAGCGATGTCGTGTCTGAATATTTTCTGCTCATAGCCGGGGTGCACTATAACGTTGTCCACCTTGATGGCCTGCGTCACGGGAGCGCAGAAGTACTCGTTGCAGTCGGGACTCCGGCTTGTGTCCCACTCGCCGATCACCACAGTCGATCTGCGTGTTATACATTTTAAATTGGACGAAATTTATCAATAGTCGTCACGTACAGGTTGTCGCAGTATGAGTGGACCCACAAGATGGACCGACGATCACGGGGACCTTTTTTATAGCAGAAGGTGGCAAACGAGTAAACGGTGCGCCCGATATTAAGTGACCACTACCTATAGGCATCTGCAACAAGCTGTCTACTTTAATGGACAGAGTTGAAACAAAACAGGGATCTTTCCTTTTTCTCCTCTTCCACCAAATGCTCTACCCTTTCCCATCCTTTCCATATGAGAAAAGGATAGGAAGAGGAAAAAACTAGGATGAGGTCTCCAATACCTCACTCATGAAGCTACACTCACAATACTTCTACAACACGTCTGTCTCTTGTGGTCGCGGTAAACCCGCCGATTCGTGCAACATATGCTTTTGTTGTGGCCTCTACCACTGTTGCCTGTACTAATTCTGCTGCATATAAGAATACTTTTTTTTGGAAGAAGGTGGCAAACGAACAAGCGCATCATCTGATGTTAAGTGATCGCTATCCATAGACATCCGCAACTTGTCCGTAACAAGCAAATGTGTTGCAGATGCGTTGCCTACCTTTAATAGACAGGAAAAAGGATATTTCCTTTACCCCGTTAACGCCCTCCCCGTCCAATCCTCTTCCCGTTCCCATCCTATCCTTATGGAGAAAAGGTGGGATGGGGAAGAGGACTGAAATTAGGCCTCACTAATCGTAAAACGAATCTTCAGAGTACTTCTACTTCACACCTGTTTTCTGTGATGTCGTGGTATTTCAACGGTCGAGCAGGCCCATTCGTGCAGCAGATGTTGTTAAAACTTACAGTTTATATCCTTCGGGCTTGGCCAGCGCGCAGTGGGCCGCGGTTAGCACAACCCGCTTGGCAATGATTGAGCCACTGCACGCGAATCTCACTGTGCCAGTATCTTTGTCTGAAATTAAATAAGACCAATAATATTTTTATTTATATTTCGCTTTTCGCTGTTTACCTCTCGCTTCTTCCTCATTCGTACTTCGGATACATGCTCATCATTGCGGGCCATGTTGGTTGGTTGGTGTAATAGTTGATCTATCAGGTGGTCCACAAGAGCTCATCTAGGACATGACCTACCAAGAATGTTCCAAAAATTCCTAAGTATGTTATGGTTCAGTATCTAGAACGGTAAGTTCATTCAAAAAGGCGTCCAAAGACTCGTACAGTTTGAATTCCAGCTTTATTTCGATTTACGATTTATTATGTAAAAATACTTGGCAATGTTTTTGCTCGTTCCGCACTGATAATCGAACCCTAAAAATATCGTACGTCATCTAGCCAGGCTATCATCACTTGGAGTACAATACCCACTAGTGAATCCAATCCTAGCAACCCATGGGTGTAGCCCAATGCCCTTGTAGTCGGTCCCGCGCACCATGCTGCGGCCGCACTCCGGCGTGCCCGCTGCGTAAACGCGCGCGCAGTCGCACGCCGGACAGCACACGTAGTCCTCATCGTTGTTGTTGCCGCACGTCAGCGAGTTCAGACGGTGGAAGTATCTAAAAATTTTCAAAACTCTTAAATTTATAATTATGAAAAATTAATGATCCGCCCTGGCTTCGCCCGGGTAGCCGTTTCGTAATCTATACGTATACATTTATGTACACACGTCACCTTTTACTATATACACACCACAAAAAATACATCCCATGGGAACCATACATCTTTCCGGGATGAAATAGCCTATGTGCTATTCCAGACTATAATCTATTGGTTTGCCTAATTTCATCTGGAACCGTTAAGCCGTTTTTGCGTGAAAGAGTAACAAACATCCATACAAACTTTCGCATTTATAATATTATAATATAGAAGTATCGATTTAACTAAGATTAATTTTGCTTATAGCAGGTGCAGTTCATACAAATAGATTTCTCGTTAAAAATCAAATCAGATTTATAATAAGTGTTTTTGATTAACTACCATATTTTCTAATAGTCTCTTCGTGTCATAAAATTTCTAAATATCCTGTCACGCAAGGCAACATATTGAATGTATGCAATACTTACTTATCTGAGGAGAAACACGAGAAGTCCATCAGGTCTTCTAGCAGCGGACATGAGCTGATTGGCACACAGGATGTGTTCGGCGGGCATCGTCCCTACAGTTTTTGTTATTTTGGTATTAGTTTTTATAAATTATTAAAACTTCACTGTAAAATAAATCGTAGATAAAATGCGTCATTTTACTCACTTTAAAATTAAGAGCCTCTTGTTCAGCGCGACCCATGTCCAAACTTATGGATACAGCTAATAAATTAAACAATCATTATTATTATTAGAAATATGATATCAGGGTAAGTTAATCAATAAAGTATTTTAATTTATGAAATTGATTAAGATGATTCTATTCAACTTTGCCAATAACTCTATTATTTTTTTACCCTACTGACCCAGAAGAAGGATTATATTTTTGACATGCATGTATGTCCGGTTCATTGTGACCTAAGTGGCTTGACCGATTTTGAAAATTAAAGTGCCATTAGATTCGTTTTGAGATCGTAGATATGTGATGAGTGTAACAATTACTATTTCCTTAATTTAAGGCTCTACAATGAAAAGAAAGACGAGATGAAGATAAAGTTAAAATATGTTAAATAAAAAAAAGGTAAATAAAAACTAAAGTGGTGTTGGGTTCTTGATCATTGTAGTGGACTGTAGTTGTAGGTGGGCAGGTGCCGCACCAGTGAAAGGTCGTTGCGGCGATAATAAAATACTGTCGCACTGTATAATTATTACAGTTATTGGTTGAGCAAAGATTAAAGACGGGTTACTTAGCGATAGTCGGAAAAAGAGTCAAAAACTGTACAGAATGTTACCCACATAAAAGATTAGTATATTTGTTGGTGATGACCTAACACTTAGGCCTCACGCCCGTATTCCAAAGATGTGAGTGGAGATGAAGATGTTATCTATTGACTGATAACATGAATTTAATGTTTAATAGACAATATTTTACTATAAAATCAGTTTATTTTCAGACTAGCGACTCGCCCCAGCTTCGCTCGGGTATATAAGATAAAAAAGTATGTGGGTTTCCATTTCTTAAAAGAATTATCAAAATCGGTTCAGTAGATCCAAAGATTACTTCCTACAACTTCACAAACTCACAAACATTACCTCTTTACAATATTACTATAGATTAGGAAATCTAAAGTACTCAAAAGTATTAAAAATTTCATTTGATGTTAATACTTGTCATCATCTGATACATTTTTTTGATTGTATAATCACGACATACAATGAGTTCAGTTTAATTGTAATTTGTAATGACGTCGAAATAAGATACAATCAGTTCTATAGCAAGGCCACTGCTTTGTGGTATTGTATCATCATTGTGATCACCAATTATTAAATCTAGATGCACGTTACTGTAGTTTTTATTGAAGCATCGCTATACTATTCAAGGACAAATTCATACAATTTCATGATGTTCTCGAAATCATTAAATTTTATTTCATGGAAGTATATTTCCTTAATAAATTTGTGACGGTTTAAATTTCAAAACTCGATATGGTGACTTTTAGTTAAATCGGGGGTTTAAGAGCTACTGATGTACTCGCAAAACTTTACGAACTAAACGAACTCCATAACCACGTGACAAATAAAAATAAATATGCACTCACGCCCGTAACCCAGAAGAGTAGGCAGAGATTGTTGATTTCCATTTGACGCGACCCTGGCACATCTCTCTCGCTTCTTCTACATCCATACATCTACGCATACATGCTCCTCGATTACGGGTACCTCTTATAATCGGCCTTTTGGCTTACTAAGCTACTAATCTGATAGGTTCCCCTATGGCGTCCCCTACCAACACTGCTACTCACTTTTGCAACATAAATTTGTTTCGTTACGTATAGTACCGAAGACGTATAGATAGTAGACGTATTTCGTTTTGTGAGTAATTTTTTGTTTAACATTAACGTATATTTATTTTACATAGCAATAGCTTTATTTCCATGTTTTTTCTAGAAGACCCTCCCTAGTCTCACTTCCATACATTAAAGGTTTGAAAAAAGCCAGTGCACCAAACTAAACCGTGTTGAATTACCTATTTTGGTCACATTTTCTTAAAAAATCAATAACGTCTTTATAATAAAGAGGATAGTTAATTTACTTCTAAAAACTTACTTCCAAATTGAGCGTCAACTGTGCACCAAGCAAATATTATCCACACCAACAACTTGCACGATATCATTTTAACTTTTTATCAATTATTGCACACAATTTAATCACAAATCATCATCAACTTTTTAACATGAATTTAATTCCAATATTTAAGTTTACACGTCCATTTTGTAGAAATTGAAAAACTGCGCGTGCGCGAGCACTCGCGACAATAGTGCCGCAACACAAAGCCTCTGCTCCGACTGGCGTGACTCAGGGGTAACAAACTTAACAGGACTAATGGTTTATTGGTAATAAAATTTAAAAAGAATTAAATTTCATTATTATTTTTAATAATGACTAATTTCTTTTTTTTCATATTTCAAAAATAATATTTTTAATTTCAATATAAATTTTTTGAATGGTAACATAGAAAATAAATGAAAGGGGCAATCAAAAGAAAGAATACTATTTAGATGAGTTGAATAAAATGTAAGTATACTAAAGGAACTGAAAATACATATCTAAAAAAAAACATAAATCATAAAAGGTAATATATTGAACTAAATGATCTTCATCATTGCTCAATTCCATTTAGTTATCATCATTCTAAAATAGTTTGTAATCCCTGTACCAATGTGAATCACCTCGACAAAAATGTAGCGTTTGATTAATTCAGGTATTAACAATAGTTTCAGTAACATTCCGTGCGAAAGTATTATAGGTAAATATATAAAAGGTTTTTTACATATAAAATTTTGATGCAATAATGTTTTGATACACATATGTAAAATACATGTAAATCTAACAAAGTTCCTTCATGCCTTATACTGAAAAGTACAATTGGTGTGGTTTTGCTTTTGAGTCAAAAGTTATTATAAAACGATACGATTTAATAGTTTAACCGACGAATGTCCAGCCTACATTAGGTTATAATTATTTCTACACACAATCTTTCATCCCCTAATTTAGATCTTTAGGGGATGATGTTAAAAAAAATCCCTTTCTTAGTGCTACGCCTACGTAATCACAGACATCTCTGTGCAAAAATTTAAGTCTCTAAGCCCAGTAGTTTGGGCTGTGCATTCATATAATATATCAGTCAGTTTCTTCTTTTACATAGATATACGCTGAAACTTGTATTCTTTTTATCTTATCTATAAAAATATGGTAAGGTTGCGGATTTCCTAGGCAATTTAAAATATAAATACAAACAAGAAATAAATGACACGATAAATATTTTTGAAGAAATATTTTTAACACCGATTGATCCCGACAGTACGCCATTCAGCACTCAATAACATCAATTTATTTTTTTACGTTCAGTTACACTTACCTAATTATTTCTTCTATCAAAAGACTAGGAGTGGTCTTCTGTTTGTATGTATTTGTTGTCTTATTGGTCCAGTCACATTTTTCAACATAAAGGAATGATGAATTAAACGGATAAGCCCAAATGTTTGGTCAACATCATTTTTATTCTTTGTTATATCTTTTCACAATTTTTGAAAACGCATCCCTAATCTCGTCTCCTCTGAACCTAAAAAGAAAAAAAAATATACAACTATTGTATACAACACTGTGTAAACATCTCCGTCCCAGTCCACTACAATCGTTCTAAATTACGATGAAGACAATTTAAAAATATATATAGTTATATCTATGTCTTAACCAAAAGTTAATTAATTAATTTTTAATTATTTTGATACTTTTTACAGATTGACCGATAGTAATGCAAAAAAAATGCGGCGCGTCTGATTCAACACGGACCAAACGAACCGTGTCTGTCTAATCTTTGTGAAAATCTCTTTTTTTATTGTTATTCCTTTGTTCCGCGAGCTTTTTGTCCGGACTGATGTCATTCACATCACTTGGCCGTAGCGGTCTCACTATCTTAAATGGTACAATTTATTAGGTGTGAGATATAAATAACATAATAACACTTTTATCTATGAAATAAGGTAAAAGAAAAAAATGGTACATCAAAAAGAAATAAACACTTTTGTCACGTCTCTTAATTTTTATTCATATACGACTTATGGTGCAAGAAAACTTCATTTCAAACATATTATTGTATGTTACGTTTCTAAAATGTATCGGGATCTAATAATTCCTATCTTCGGATTACAAATCCTATATATCCCTGTGGCCTTCCTACAATGGCAAAAATATATACATGCACTAGAGTTCAAAGGTTACCTAACACACCGTGACGGTAAAATGTTTTCTAATCTGATCCTAATCCGTTAATGCGACAGGTCAAGGTAATCGTAGTATAAATCTATTTTCAAAAACTTATGTAGTTATAAGTCCCTCGTATAAAATTTTATTCGTGTTTAAACGGTAATAGCCTAATGGTTAAGGGTACGGTAAGGAAACATGAGATCGTTGGTTTGAATGCGCCATTCGACTATTGTCGTCAACCATGTTCTACTACCACAAAATCAAAATCCACATTATTATGGATATAGCCATAACGGTCTGATAAACATCTTACATTCTTCTCATAATGATCTTACTTCTACTTACATAGATATACTTTTGACGGTTCTTTTCGATACGTTTGCAATAAAAATACAAAAGAATAATATCAAGAAACACGCAAAGTTTTAACAAGAGTAATAACAACTGCTTCAAAAACACATTTTAAAAAGAAAATGAAAATGACAAATTGGTTTCAAAACAATCAAATAATTTTAGGTAGCGTCAAAACAACACGATGTAACGAAATCGTTGTAAAAAATTGTATTTCATTTGTATTACACCATCAAACGCTTTTAACATGTCGCTACCGACAGTTTTGGGTTTCTTTGGCAAATAACATCAGAATAATAACAGCATCAATATGGATTCAGAAAGACCACATCATAGCAATTTGAAAGAAAAAAACGGTTACGGCCAAACTCAGGATACCAGGATTGTACTAACACATAACTCCTCCGATCAACGTCATTTCAAAATGAATGATATTCAACCCGCTAACAAGGATACAATCGTTAAAAATTGTTACGTACGACCGTCCAGTGAACTTATTGAACAAGTATGTACTTATGCTTATGCCAGAATCACATATTCCGTTCACATATCCATCAAACCCAGTAGCAGCGGATGTTATTTTAGTTTAAACTTGCTCTGCTGAGTTACGTCTGATAAGTGAGGTATCGCAGGACCCATGTCTCTGTCGTTCTCCCGTTTCTATATCTACTAGCGATGGGCGATTACTACAAAAAACACGATCGATTGATGCGAAAACTGAGTTCTGGCGCAATCAATTGTCATTAATCAAATAAAAAAGTTTGACTTAAAAGAAGACGCCGTGTCTAAAATTGAGAAAGGTATCCTTCGCTTGTTCGGTCATGTTGAAAGGATGAATGAATGAAGATTAGCAAGAGAAATTTATGTTGCGAAAGTGAGTGGCAGTGTAGGCCGGGGTCGGCCTAGGCGACCGACATACCGACTAAATTAGTGATATATTAAAGAGAGGCGGTATTAGGAGTACTCGTAACCGACGAGCATGTATGCGTAGATGTATGGATGTAGAATAAGCGAGAGAGGTGTGCCAGGATCGCGACAAATGGAAATCCGTAATCTCTGCCTACACCGCTGGTTTAGGGGCGTGAGTGTATACATATTCAAATAACAATCGACAAACTACACACGCCCGCTGCACCATCTTTCGCTTATTTAGTAGCACGTACGAGTATAGTAATAGAATAATAGGCTACAAATTAGTAGTTAAAGTAGAAAGGGTAACCTTGTCAGTCATTGTCGCCCGCCGCACGCACCAATCGTCTAATTCGATTAGTTTTAATAATAATTTCACATCGCTAATATCTATCCCCCTCTATTCATACTGCTGGCAAAGCATCAGTCTCTTACGATTGTAGGGATGTCTATAGATAAAAGACAAATCACTGCTGATTTTCTTACTTTACAAGGTATACAAAAAATTTAAACTGTAAATATGTATTCACTTATATTATTATTATATTTAAAAAAAATAGTTAATGGAGGATGAACCAAACCTTGTGGAAAGAACTCAAGGGTTATGTGAAGACAGAGATTCAACAAAAGCTTGCTGCGTTAGAGAAACAGATCTATCAACAGGCTACGTAAGTATTTACCTGTATAACCTGTGTTAAAAACCATTAATCATTTAAAAATCTTTGTATTATTTTCCACTAACACTCAAATTCTAGCCGTCGTCAACGACAATTGATAACAGCGACTTCTCTGACAACGATACTACTACTGAAGAGGGAGACAATCCTAATCTATTGCATTTAACAAAAATGAAATGGCTAACTGAAACTCAAACAGATTCCGCCGATTCCAGGTTAGTACATCTTACTACTCAAATTACTGTAATAAGTTTGACAAATACAGGTCTGGTATCGTTCCAGAGTTGTTAACGCGTTAACAGGAGCGAAGGTAAGGATACGCAGGAAATGGGCCTCATGACGATTACAAAAGATAAGGTAGTATATTCGAATCTTTTGTTTTTCTTTATAATAGATGTTATTCGCGATAGAAATACACTATGAAGGTTTCGTTGTTGTAGATCGAGTTCACCTTGTACATCTCGGAGCGTGTCCTTCGCCGTTCCCGACTCGAGCGACTCCGAAGGAGATATGAAAGGATGCGTCAGCTTTGGAGAGAAATGCCTCTCGACTATTTTGCGTCTCGACAAAGAGCATAATATGTTTGGTTTGTCCAACATTACCATCGTCGATTCGAAAATGTTGAAAAAATACCGTAAAGACGATAAAGACCCAGCGTTTCCCCAAACAACTATAATCCAAGTTTGCTGTGAGAATAAATGTTGCAAGCACAAGGTATTTATTATTATTGTAAAATAATATATATGCTTTCACAGACAAGTATAGAAAACGAAGATATTACGTAAAAAATAACTTACACGAGCTGAATAAGCGTATCGAACTGATAAAATTTTGTTTAAATTCGACTAAAATCACTTATTAGTTCGACGAGGTATTTATGTGAGTCCCCCCGACCGGGTCCCCGCCTTGTCGTGGCGGTGGGGCTCAGTAGCCGTGGGTGAGGTATTTATGTGAGCCGTGTGGCACACGGTGAAGCCAAGAGGAACCTACGGCCGGTCCCTTCGACGACCAACGAAGCCCTTCAAATACATAAGTGCGTTGAAAATGGCTTTGAGAGGTTAATGTATCTATGTTCACAAAGACCTAGAAGGCATGTGCAATGACTATCAGCTAATTATACTTTTAATGGGGCTCCTAGTGGTTACCATTTGTTTTATCTTATATTTGCTTGTCCAAAATATCTTGATATCCCAAATATTTTAAATTTTTCAGAGTAATACCGATCTACCGACATCGCTCAAGGTATTTTGTTGACATGTTTTATTTTAATACGTTATTTATATGTATTAGAACTAATTGCACGAATGGGTCACTTCTACTGGGAAAGTATCGCGATCTGACAGAAGACAAACGTGAAGTAAAGATATCCGTACTTACTGCGAGGCCGGTATCCGGAACTTTCAGATTGCAGACTGTTGATGACTCAACTTCAAGTAAAACTATTTCCTCCTGTAAAAAATTAAAAATGTTCATTTGAATTAATTAACAATCTCTCCCATCAGTAATTATTTACAATATTCATATTTAAAATGTTCGTTAAATCGATTACAAACAAAAATAAGTTGACATTTCCTTATACCCCCTTACATTTTGGTAAATACATATTTGACTGTTTCTCTTTAAGTTTTTAGATTTTTTTTCTGAATTTTCAATACCTTGAAAATATTAATGGAAAATTTCGTAATAAAAATTACAATATATTCTCTTTTACATTTTTATGACTAAAAATAAATTGTATCAGACCCATAATCAGTCTTTGGCAGTCACTATGGCCTGGTGCAAATTGGTATTGACGATAAGAAAGCAGAATCGAGTGCAAGTGAAAACTAATATCTCTGATCACATCAATATGGTTACCGGGTGAGGAAAAACATATTTTTCCTAAGAAATAATAGCTATTTCTATTGTGTTATTTGTTTTAGTGTGGTCGGTGTGTCAGCTGCACTGATCCATTTTGTTCATCATGCAAGTCCTGTGGGATCCCTTGTGCACTGCCTTGTGATACTCCATGCGCAATACCATGCTTAACATCTGCACGGTCTAGTAAAACTCTACCTTGCCCGAAACCATGTGTAAAATTATGCGGAACTCCTTGCGCAAGGCCTTGCGGAACTCCGTGTGGCAAGTCTTGCGGAATTCTATGTGGCAAGCCTTGCGGAATTCCATGCGTTCAACCATGCGGAACTCCATGCTCCTCACCGTGCGGATCTCCATGCTCTCCACCGTGCAGACTACCATGCGCCAAGCCTTGCCGAACACCATGTGCACAGCCCTGCGAAATACCATGTGCACAACCCTGCTGTGTAAGTTTTTTTATACAGAAAATATAATAGAAAGTAACCTAGATATATAGAGATTTGAATCACCGCTCGTTTTTTACTGATTTAACTCGCATCAAAATGTTAGTCTAGGATAGTCATTTGTTTGTAAGTATGAACTTGCTAAGCATTGAAAATATTATTATGTCAAGTTACGCTAAAGAAAAAGGGTTATATTAATCAAAGCCTCATATTTTTTAATTATGATTTACTATTTATGACTGTTTTTTTTTAATTAGAAGAAATTATAAAATATACCTATTACTTTTGTTTTAGGACAATGCACCGTGCTCAAATTGCGTAAGACATTTTTATAACACTCGAATGATATTTTAATTTAGTATTATTGACTATAAATAAACTGAAATATATTTTTATTTTAGTGCATCAAAGACAAAATTAAGTGTAAGGTAAGTTGTTTGTATTAATCTTCACTTAAGTTGTACCTCTAAGATAAGAATTTATACTTAGTTTTTGTCTAATAGCGGGTACCCTGTTCAAGAACAAGGTGCATGGTTGACTGTAATACTCGATATGGCATGAAGGTAACGATTATTTCAATATTTATAAATATTCTATTCCTAAGAACGAAGCAATATTCAGGAGATGACTTCATACTTACCATTTGAGAGTATTTGACCGGACTCCCAGCCAGATTGTGCTGACCACATATCCAATACACATGGATAAATAAATCGACATTGGGCCCTTTTACTATGGCTAGAACAGTGCCTACTGGCAACAGTAGCTGTTGCATGAACGAGCCGACTTCACCGGGGTACCTACCATCACAAACTCATACCAAGTAAAGCTTAGAATATTTCTACGTTTTGTCTAATGTGTAACAAGTATCACATATGGTGTTTATGTGTACTATTCAAAGTTTTCTTCATAATTAAATACAAACTAGTTTTTTTTTTAAATATAAATCCAGAAACCTCTACCTATAAACTTAGGTATTAAAAGAGATTTTGATAATAGATAAGGGTAATGCTTATAAATTATTTTGATACAGATCTCATTAAAAAGAAAGCCGAAGTTTGAGCCGTCGCCGGTAAGTAAACTGTTGCAGTAAATAACTTAACTTTTGGTATATGCAATTGCAAATTATGCAGCTGAATCAAATCTGCGCATAAGCCAAAGCATCCCAATAAACTTTTTTACATAATACTTAATAAAACGTTTATAAAATAACTTCTCTGCACAAATCATACCTTAAGTATAAAAAGATAAATTGTGACGGAGGCCATATTTACCACTGCAACAATCACATCAACCATTTTTGATAATAATATTTTAAATCAATTTTTTCAGAGGAAAAATATAAATTGAAAACCTAAGATCGATGCTCTTGTTTTAAATCATATATTTTTATGTTATATAACTTTGTTGTTTATTATATAAAAATTAAAAGGTACTCCCTTTTACTGATAAGGAAAAAAATTAACAGGTTGAAATAACTCCAAGGTCCAGTTGCATTTTACAAAAGGCGAGTATTTAAATTTAAGTAATTTGTTATTGAATTTGATAATTGAAGTATCCAGACATTTTATATGGATTAAAATATTTGACAATGATGTGATAATTTTCACACCTTTAATTCATCGGGGTGCTTGCGCTGACGGCACAATTTTTTTGTGCATACCGTTTTGGAGAAGATTTGTACAGTTTATTATTCAATTTGCTCTGCGCCATCCTCTATCACAAGCTTTAATAAACGACTTTAAATCTAAAAATATAATAAAATATTTTAGTTTAAAATAATATGAAATTTTATAAATATCCAACAGCCTGCAGCAGCGAGATCCTGCCATCACTTACCACGTTGCATACCGCCGTCTTCCTGCTTCCCTTACCTCATGCCATGCTTCTGGCCACCCCGGGCGAGCGCGCCGTGCAACAATCCCTCCCGATGCTTCCACAATCCCCCCTGTCTACCGCCGAGGACGAGGAAGGCGCCAATACCGTTGCAGTATCTATGCCCCCGCGTAAGTACACAAAGAATTTTGTTGTAACTAAGTTGTTTTCTTTGAGGAGGCTTCAGTTACAGTTTCACCGGGTTAGAGGTACCACAGAAAGTTAGGCTTAGCCTCTTTTCAGTGTAACTAAGCTCGACGGATCCCACGAGAATTTCGACTTGGGCCGTTACTTCACTACAAAAGATTACTCACATCCATGTTGAGCATGAAATTACTTTCACATATACATATTATATGCATATATCAACAACGACTAAATAAACGAACCAAGGAATATTACTAAAGAAATTACTTTAATAATTTGAAGAATCAAAGTAAAAAATGAAAAAAAATAAAGGGCATAGCTCATTAGAGGCGATGCA
>JWHW01042001.1:345670-356940 GCA_000931545.1 Papilio glaucus
ATATCAACAACGACTAAATAAACGAACCAAGGAATATTACTGAAGAAATTACTTATATGAAGAATCGAAGTAAAAAATGAAAAAAAAAATAAAGGGCTAAATAAAAAAATAAAGCTTTATTTTTTTATTTAGCCCTTTATTACAGCCACCATGGCACCCGACCTGCACCGCCTCGACTCGAGCGGTTAGTATTCTTTATATAGAATTATATGGACCAACGCTAACTACATCAATCTCCGTATCGGCACCGGATCGCCTCGCCGAGCGAGGTAAATAGTGGACTGCAATCTGTCCGTGAGTGGTTCTCGCGATGGTGATGCATGTCGGTCGTATCGACGTCCGCGTCCTCCCATTGACCAGCGGTGCGGATAGGGTGGCTCTTATGAGCTACGACCTAAAATTGAAGATACAGCAAGAGCCGACAGCCGACAAAACTCTCGGCCAGAAAATATTGACGGTTTTTCCTACTATGTCTTACGCGATGTTGTAAGCGCTTTATTCTATTATTTTTTTTTATAATTTCTTAGAATTAATGTTTTATTTACAGGACAAGAAATGTGAGGACGGAAATAAAAATACGACATGCCCTAATCCGACGTGTCCCGGGGTAATATGGATAGTGTTGGATTTAAAATATTTATTTTTACACTTACGCATATTATTAATACTGAGCGATATAAATATTTCAGAAAAATGAAACATTGAAAGCGGAAATTGAAAAAAGATTTGGAGATAATAACAAGGAGAAATAAAAGAATAATGGCAGATTCAAAAGATCCCCATTGCTCTTGTTCGTGCGCAAAGGTCAGACTAACGATAAAAAGACAAAATTTAATGATAACTTATAAACTGATTGAAATCTGTTTCGACAAGATGTCTTGATTGAATCGTATGAAAATCCATTTTAATTTCTACGTCCATTTTTATTGGTTGAAATGAAATAATATTTGAGTAGTTAATAAATTTGTGATCAATTTTTTTTTAGAAAGTTGAAAACCCAAGCGACGAATTCATCTATTACCCAAATGGTAAAAGGAAAACTGTCAGTACTTCCCATATATTTTTAAATTTTTTTACCGCGTCATCATTTTCTCATTAAAACTATTTTAATAGAAAAAGAAACCGATTAAATGCGAGTGCTCTTCGCCAGGCTGTTCCAGTTGCTTCGTCTCAAAGCCAAAGGTAAACATTTTTAATAACTAATACATAGGGCCTGTTTTATTATATCTGGAATATAAAAATAGATTTAACTTGCTCGTTCGCTTTGTGGCTGATCCAAAAGCATACTTTATCATTGCAATACACGAAACGTTAATCTTACCGACATTACGTTCTAAAGTAACAGCGAGGCACCAGTAAATTTACGTAGACAAGCAATCAAAATTTCTAGGAATCCTAACATTAATAGATGAATGGCAATGGCAGATTGGCCTGCGTCTCACAGCTTATTTTGCATTGCCAAATTATTAATGCTGTCGATGGTACTCTAATAATTATCATCAGCCTGTACCAGTACCTGCGACCTTGGGCCTTCTCCAATCATTCACACTTAACTATTTTCAGGCCTTCTTTGCGAGGTCATCGGCATCGGTCTTAGAGATGTACATTAATTTTTAGAACATTTATTGTAATGCGAGTAAAGTTATTTTTTTTCTAATGTTTCAGACTCCACTAATACCCATGAAACCTCGATAGATATCGACAGGAAATTAAAAAAAAAAGTTTAGCGACTCGTTAAAAGCAAGACATGTTATTTGTTTGTGAAATCATAATCTCAATTTGTAATTAAAATTGTAGTAAATAATTAAAAACAATAATAAAATACAACGTTTCAAAAACGCAATAAAGTTGTGTTTTATTTAAACAATACACGTACTTATTGCGGATTTGGATAATAAACTACAAATCAGCAATTCCTTATATTAAATACGTTAAATTAACTAAACCTGGTGAGATATAATCTCACACAAAGATTGTTGAAACAAACATGAAAAAGTAAATAAAACAAAACGCTTTGGAATAAAACAACTATTATTGCAATGGAGTTTTGTTTACATTAAAAGAGTTGTAGTTTACCAATCCTTAGAAACGATATACTTTTGTTTGCAAAGCTTGTGGGGCGTCATATCATGAGTGAGCTGATCGATGACAGTACAAGGCTTCGTACCCTGCGCGACATGGCAGTAATCGCTGCAGTACATGAAGGGAGCGATATTGGTCTGGTAAGGATTAGGAGGGAACGGAGCAAGGAAGAATTCCTCCCCATGAGTCCAAGACGCGAGCGGAGATGATGCGAATGGTGACTTGTACTGCTTCTTCGTTTCTGATTGAAATACCCTGAGAAGGTGTTCGTTACATGATTGATAGATTCTCAACATAAGAATGTCATAAAAAGCAAATAAAGATCTTAAGTATTTAAAGTTACTTTTTATATATTCACAATTATTGACATTCTCAACAAATGATGAATGATCTACTTGTCGAGCATTGTAATACCTGCTAATCTAACCTGCTAATCTAACCTGCTACCGGTGACATGGTTGATCCAAATTTTCCCACGAAAATTTAAAATCTTAAAACCAGTTGAATCCACAGCGATAAGTATAAATGAACTTTAATGGGATGTATAAATTATATATGAACAAAACAATAAACCGGTCTGAAAATACTACTGGAGACCATGTTTAAAAGTATAAATTAAAGTCAAGAAAGGAACACTGACAATTAAAAACCTCTGTTTTTATTTTCATATGCTACTACTCACCCTTTTAAGTTATTAACTGGGTTATGGCAGGAAGCGACTTCTTTATACTCCTTCTTGACGTGAATTCTATCGTATACAGCTCTATGGACTTTTGATTCCAATGGCATCCATATCTCCTTATGCTTTGGACCGAATCCTCGAACCTATATTTAGAACCAAGTTTATAAAGACTATTAAATCATAGTATCATCAATCTGGTAATCTTTTTTTATGGAAGCAGGTGACAAACGAGCAAGCAGATCACTTGATATTAAGTGATCACCACCCATAGGCATCTGCAGCAATCTAATGAGTTGCAAATGCTTTAATGCACAGAGGATGGAATATACAGGAAAAAGTATATTGCATTTTTCTTTCCACATCCTCGCTCGTTAAATCCTCTTCTAATTCTTATTAGGAAATACGAGAGCACTAGATTTGCGAGTCCGGCACCTCACTCATCATTCGAAACGCAGAATACTCCTACTTCACGCCGGTCTTCTGTGAGGTCGTTGTATTTCACCGGTTAGGCCGGCCCACTCTTGCATCAGATATTATTGTTGCGGGCTCTATCACTATAAAATCTAATAACTTGACTCAATCCAGTGACGACTCAAACTAAACCCCGAGCCAAGACTCCCAAGAGAGGTCTCGAGCGTAACTAGATCAGAAGATAAGACTTAGCGACTTATGCGTAGTTTAACTGTAGAGCGGTAAATACCTCCTCAACGGAAAAAGACATAAGTCCTAATAAATGAAAGTCTATGTATGTATAAATCTATCGACTTATTAAATCGGCGCCTGAAGCAAAGGCCATAGCGATATGTGATGAGATGCGAACTTATTTGCGACCTTATTGAAGTCGTAAGCTGCAGAGTAATCTATGGCAAATAAGTCCGTTTAAAAAACTAGCATTACTTTTGGCGTATTAGACTCGGAGTAGTAAGTAATGTGATCCTTAGCGCCTATTCCGTATTGTTCGTCCGGTGTGAAGGGCCGTTGGTATGCGCGGTAGGTTGTCACGTACGGGTCGAGCAAGCGACGGAATCCACCCGCACTCTCCGGTATAACGGGCGCTTCGCTCCTACCCGCTGCTACTACCTGAATTACAAATTAAAACTGCCATAACTTAAATAGAAATCCATGATCTCTGCCTACCCCTCTGGCTTACGGGCGTGAGCGCATATTTATTTTATAAATTTATAACTTAAATCTTTTAGTTCTTCATGAAAGACGGAAGCTATCGAACAAAACATATACACTGAAAGTAATTATTATTACTTATAAACATCCTCAACTCAACACAAGGAAGATTTCCAAGACTGGTACACTTTTATACATATGACATGAAGATTGGGCAATAGTCTGGTATTCTGCGTCGTTTTTTTCAGTTTACTGATAAAATTACAGCGATAGTAATAACAAATCGTTATCACCTTAGAAACTATTAACAATGAGATAAGAATTCGGGCATAAAATTTAAATACCAATAACGATAGTAAATGCTTACATCAAAAATATATTCTGGGTCGGGAGCTTTAACATCATATTCAGGAGGCGCAAGTGGGGACTTAGAGAGGCCTCTGTAATTATCCTTCATCTCAGATATCAGAGTCCGCTGTACAATATTCTTGCCTTGGAGCTGAAAATAACAACCTTATGCATTAAAAACCAACCATTCAACATTACCATACATTGACGTGTAAGCTTCTGGTCTAACAATATCTGTTCACAATATCGCGTCTTGAGCGACGTTTCAAATTATAATGCCCGCACTTAATTGGAAGCTTTTCTACCTTCCAGTTAAGTGCGGGCAGAGAAGTCACGTCGCTATCTCCAATACTAAATCTATTAACGATGTACAAAACTTTACTAGGGAAATGAACAAGCAGCTGCAATCAACACCAATCAGAAAATGTATAGATATGTTGTCAGCCTTTTCGTAGGAAAGTCGTTGGAGAGGAAAAGTAAGAGGCAATGGAACTTGGGGCACTTCACTAAACGAAACGCCCATATTCTGCGAGTGTACATATGTGTATTGTGATGCTTCTGTTTTCAATCGACACATAGTTTACTTTTTTCCAGTTGATAACGGTCTATACATTTTAACTTACTTTTTTCTCAACGCCAGTCATATAAATAACTCGTTTACAGTTACATGCACAGTCTGACCTTTCCATAGCTTTGTTAGGGTTAGGCTTAACGCAGTATTCGCCGGTGGTGGTCTTGTAAGACTCTTTCTCGACCACCATGTCCCGACCTGTGACACGCTTCGGTAGAGGGTCATGGATTTTCTAAAAGAAGACCTAAATATTAAATAATAACAATTGTATATATGCATAGCTAATAGAGAAAGAAAAAAAAACAAATTCAAGCAATTAGTCCAATTCTAAATGAAGCCATGTTTTGAAGAAAAATAGCCTGAACTCGTTTGTCTAAACAATAGCTCTTTTTAACTGATCGCTGCTTGTTTTAAAAAAATGTTATTTTTTTATCAGCCAACATATGCCCAGTGCTAGACAAAGGCCTACCCGATGAATCGCACGAAAAAAATTTGCCTTTGCCGCCTTCGTCCAGGGGAGTTACCGCAACCTTAACCAGATCGTCAGTCCAACTTGAAGAAGGCCCACCTACGGTGTGTCCACCTTAACGTGGCCGCCATTCCAGAAGTTTTTTAATTTATAAGTATTTTAAGCTATTGCTACAGAGAATAGCATCGATTATATCACCAACTCTCACGCCTTTCCATTCAAATAAAAGCAATATAATAGCCTTCATAAACATAAAATCATATACTCACGCAATCAAAATTATGTGGTGTATCTGGTATATGGCGTAAGGCAATACTAGTGCCGGTTCGAGTCTCATTATTGGACAGTCTCAGTGGAATATTATACTGAACGTTTCCCCAGGTGTTGACATTTTGTATCAGCAGATCATTTAGAACTAGTGGCTTACAAGACTTCGTTTGAGCCATTATAAAATATCAGTAAAAATATAAATTGCTAAAAATACGTATTGTCGATTTTGATGTATAGTAATATGACATTTTGGCATAGTTATGAATAAGTCACAGATAATATATACGTTTTAATGTCAAAGTACAAAAATATTTGAACCTTAAGACACCAAAAGCAAGTCTCAACTCAATGCTATGAATGTAAGTAGCTCTTTCGGCCCGTTTATCAATGTATATCTCTAAAATATTTTAATGGGGACATATACGACATAGATCGATAAGATTTATTCGACTTTATCCTGTTGTTATATTATGGTTTTGAGCAATACAGAACTCGTTGACATTTACATAATTCTGCCGACTTTTGAAAAATGTCATTAAAACCCGCGCTCCAGGTTTTGTCCAGAACCATTTGGATACGCACCACAGTACCCTTCGAAATGTAACCTTTTTATTTATTAATATACAAATGAAGCCGTTTTAATTTCATTTACCTTGTAACTGTTGTCGCACGGTTCTTTACCAATTAATTAATGTGGGATAAAAAGTACAGTGGTGCTGTTGTACACTATTTAATTTCAAGAATATTTTAATAGTTCATCCTGAATACATTTTTAAAACGTGACATTTAATATATCGCGTTTAACATTTTAATAATACTCCTCTTGCGTTTGAAAGCCGGGTTAGTTTGCTCGTCGTGTGCGTACTCCGCTTGATGCCACGGCTGTAGGTACACCGGGAGCAGGGCCTCGTGTTCACTGAGCCACTCCATTACGTAGTCGATGATCGCCTCCACGTGTGGCGATGATTCGAATACAGAACGCATCTCTGATTTTAACGTCTCTGTGCATGACTGCAAAAGAGTTATTCGATAAAGAAAATGCAACAACTAAACAAAAAGCTCAAAGGGTTTTTCAATCCATTTTTACTATTAAGGGGCAGAAATATACTCTACCTGATAATGTGACCTTCTTGACGGGTATTTCGTTTGCTGCTTATATGGTATAAAATGGCGTATACTAATATACAAAAAAGCTTTTCACTATTTTGTAAATACCTTGCTCTTCTTGAGCTAAAGGCTATTAAAATTATTATACTTATAAAGGTCTTAGTAAACTTTTATATGACTTGAGAGATGGTTTTTGTGGGGAGGGGAAGAAGGGTATTCCCGCTTCTTCCTAACACTCCCATTGAAAGGAAACTCACTGTTTCTCAGAAAATTAAAACCTAGTGGCTAGATAACGTAAGTGAGCGTGTTGGTTTTTGTATAGCCAAAAAAGTAAAAAAAATCGCAACATCCAAGTTCCGCTCCCGAATTGTAAAACTTACCCAAGGCTTTATTTTACTTATTGAAAAAATATATATTATTTGGTCTAATTGTCCAATTTACCGTGGTGCTGAGTCTATCACCAACTGCATAAAGAGCTTCCTTTAGAGTATTTCCTTTACGATGACCCTAGGTAAAAAATATACACAATAATATTAGTTTTAATATGAGGATCACAGTAAGAAACGCTGGTGATTCGTTTGTTTCAACTGTTATTTACCTTGGGCAGAAGCTCTTTGACCATAGCAAATAACTCCTCACTTTTATCATGATATAGAAAATATGCCCAAGGGGAACGAAAGAATGCATAAAGATTATCCAATTTCCTTGCCTGCAATAATCAAAAATACGCTTTATACTAAAAGGATCACATTAAAAGTAAACAGCAATATCACTACCAAAATCAAAACAAAAAATTTCATTTCCTTACAGTGTATCGTAAAAGAACGTTATTTAGCACAACTGTGGACTGTCCATAAAGTCGGACAAAGTTCTCCAAAGGCCGCTTCTCGGGAGTCAGACATGTGATCCCGTCCACGATCAATTCGTTGTTGAAATGAAGCTTGAAATAGCCTTCTTTAAATGTTTCTATAACTTGACCCTAAAATCAGATCATCTGAAGACGCATCTATAGACTTTCTCTGGGCGAAACACAAAATGAGAATTGATTCTCATGTTAAATTTGGCTTCGCATGTTTCGGTGATTTCCCTTAAGTTAAGTATTGATTCATTTCCGATACTTAATTACGTTATTAATACTAGTACTAAGTAGTACATAAATCTAAAGTAGTTGAAAATATGGTAATCTAAGGTGCGATGAACGAAGAGCGTTTTAAATAAGCAGTCACAGATCACATCATTTACCAGCAAAGCAGTACGTCAAGAAGCCATAGACTTCGCTACTAACAAAACTCAAAAGAGAACATCTTCTTTATAAACTTACAAATTTATGCTTTTCATTGCACCTACTTGCAACTAATGATAATAAGAATTAAGACATTGTGCAGTTTTAATGTGCTTTGGAACATAAAGTGCAACTACTTCCATCATTATTCTCCAAGGCTGTTTAATAATATAAATTCATTGTTAATGTACAATGAACGAACTTGTATATGAACAGGGGCTTTGAGGAAACCCAATATTCTGTTGCTATTTGACCATCGAAGTTTTTTTTCTTATATTAAATGTGCTTCAAAGTCTATGAAATAAATAAATTAACGTTGAACGTTCAGCAACAACAGTTCAGCGACAATCGTGACATCAGTGCGTATTTAAAGCCACAGTGTAATCAATTTCAAAATGTATATTCACATTGTAATGTAAAGACTGAATGTAGTAACAGGGAGTCTTCTTCCCAGGCGAGCGCACCTCCAAGTACTGCAGACCGCCGGGCAGTGTACAATACATTACCCTTGGCTCCCTAAAATCTGGTAATTTTGTTGATGATTCAGACTCATTGCTAAAATTATAGAAAAAAATGTAAGAATTAGCGAACAATTTTCATATGGTCAAGCACTAGTTAAATTATTGTGAAAAATAGAAGTACCAGTAAGGACTACAAATGGTGATATTTAAGCTACAAGTAACAGTTGATTTAAAAAAAAAACGACTAAGTTTATGATTATTATGATTTATCACACCATCATATTCGCTATCCGGAGAAGAATACGATTTCAATGGTACCTCACTAGTCAAAATCGGTCACGCCATTTAGGCTACAGCAGGTCACAATTGAACGGAAGTACATACAAACACGCGGAAAAATACCCTCCTTCTGGATCAGTCGGGTACAAATGCTGTCGCGAAAAATACTAAATGTACTTACGACGATACAGATGGTGATTCCTTATTGCTACCACTGAGAGTAGAACCAGAACCATCATTATCAATGGTTTCCGATTGTTTTATGTATTTCACAGTGTCAACAAACAGCGGGTCTAATTGATTCCGGATTTGATTTCCTAACTGAAATTATTAATAATAGTAGTTTAATTAACGATTTGTAAGAGGGATATTAATTGATGATCAAGGCATAATCATAATTTAATCATTTTAAATTATCTGTCATGATGATGCTTCTTCTCAAGAGACGACAAAAGAGTGAGAGCTCCCTAAACCTAACGTGTGCTTATTCTGTTGTTCTAATGAGAATGGTCCCCCTTTCTCTTTTCTAGTTCCCTCTTCTTTTATCATGAAACTGACTGTAACTTTTAAAGAATTAACCTTTGTGCCAACTTCATAAGAGTCATAGTATCTCTGCTGCTTGTCATCCGCGTAATAAACGCTGTTGTACCTCGTGGCTGGCCCGGCCGCGTATATAGACATATCTCTTGTTCTGAACCGATGGTCTATTAGAATACCTTCATTGTACGCTATGCCACTTTTATTTATAGCTGAAATGTATTTTATATTTATTTAGGTACCGCTGGCAAGTATCTTTCTTGAATAGAAGCCGTCTAGGCAATCAGGCGTACAGAAGTAAAGAGAATGAACTCACATTTAACAAATTTTACTCAGAGATAATAAAAATAAATAAAAAATATGCGCTCACGCCCGTAACCCAGAGGGGTAGGCAGAGATAATATAAATGGAAAATCGCCATCGCCAACGGCCAAATAAGCAGTGTATTTTTCCTAAATATCCTGTTATACACTACAATCAATGCGTTTATACCTTACCAACAAACGCATCCTCGTCAACGCCCTGCTTGCCGTAATAGAAGAACGCCGAGCATGGCAACTGGACCATCTTGAACTGAGACATGAAGGTCACAGACGTCACCACATGGTCCAGGTCACAGCTCCATGATTCAAAGTAGTATGAGCTGTATGTTTTGATGTTCAAGTTCTTCATCATATCGTTCACAGTTCGATCGACCTGAAAATGTAAGAAGAAAAGACACGGTTGTAAAACACAATTTATTTTTGTAGAGTTTAATATTATGCTAGTGCAGATTCTTCTGCACCAAAGCGGATTAAGGGCATACAACAAATTAAAAACAAGTTTTATCTAGATCTGAAGTTTCTAAGCATAAAAGTGGCACCGATAACAACAGAGAAACGAGCAAGGATTAAAACAAGATAGTTGAATATAATTTAACACGAGATTAATTAGATGGTAAAGACCGATTTTGGATCAAGCTAGAATGGTATCAAGAAGAAAGGACTGCGGAAAGGATAAATGTTTTGTTAACATCACTAACGCATACGCTACCTCTATTGGCGGTATTTAAGGTATAAGGGCATTATACTAACGTTAACGTTCGCGAAAACAGATATCCTAGGTTTCCTTGGGTTCTCTGAAGGGAAAGGTTCTACGAATACTATGTTTTCATTTGGTACTCCCATTTGCAGCATAGTCGACAGACAACAGTATGCATGTATCGTAGCACCGTACACAAGAATACAATCTGCAGAAGAAATGAGGAAAAAGAGAATAACTTAATCATTTTCGATGTTCTAAGAAATAAAATGTTCGTTGAGACCGCAATTTTCTCTATTTATATTTTTTAGAAGCAAGGTTTGAATAAAAAATCCAAGATCAAAACGAATCGGTCAATCAATCAATAACGGCAGTAGAACAATTTTTTATCATATCCGAAACAAATTGGAAGATGTTTTTCTCTTTTTTATATAACAATTACATAAAGCGGATTCGTGGAACATTTTTTTGTTATAAGTTTGCCAACAACAAAGTTGATAAACAGTTTTTTAGCGACACAAAAATAAACTCTCGCCAAGTGTTGATTCAAGGTCCTGGCTTTATTTATTAGTTTTAAGTTAAACTAAAAACAGTATTTATTTTAATACCTACAAGGTTCAAAATACATCAAGTTATTTTTGATATATTTTAGAGCTTTATTGGCATCAGAAAGATTGTTGATAATGAACACGTTCTCAGGTAATCTCTTGCTGACAAACTTTTCTCTAGCGCATATCGGAACATCCAAGGGGGTGTATATTGGAATTTGACCTTTCCTGAAAATAATATTGGTAGATACAGGAAGGTCTTCGTTTTACGAGATACAAAATTATATTCATATCTTAAACGAGACTTATTACTTAATTTTTTAAGTTTTTGCTTACTTTAAAAGTGGATGAGCCTTTAACAACATCTTTTGAACGGCTAGACCGGTAAAATACCAAGACCTCACAGGAGACAGGTGTGAAGTGTTTCTGCGTTTCACATAAGTGAAATATGGGAGGCTTAATTCTATTCCTTTGGCCTCGGCGGTATTTCCA
>JWHW01042001.1:363385-377545 GCA_000931545.1 Papilio glaucus
TTCACGCTATAGTCGTCTGAGACGTCCTTTTTCATGTACACTCGATCGTAACTGTCTTCTGTGAGTGATATGTGCCTGAAAATAACTTTACTCGATGTTTTCGTCGACCTCGGCTCTTGTACATTTTCGCCCGGCGGGTTCTGCAACATCAAAATACGAATCGCTATCAGTCAGTCATACTTCATCAATGAATCAGTTCACATTATTTTAATATACGTACGTCGTCATCAATCTTTAGTTTTGCTTTTGAAGTACGATCGAACGGACCCCATCTACCGTATAGTATAGGTTCTCTAAAAACAAGAGAAACCAATCTGACTTTTAAACTACAACACTAGATAAAATGAGACTTTCGTAAGGGTCGTTTAATGTTTGCTTTAACATAAAAATATGTTTTCGCTATCTAGCACGTTGGGCCGAGACCTCTAAAAGAATGTCAGAGAGAGTGACGTGGAATGGCAGTTGTTATATATATACATAAATGGGCTTTAGGGAAATACTACACCCTCAAATAGCGCTGGAGCACAGTAAAAGTAATACTTCTGCGATTACGTGAACGAGGTGCCCGGAGACCTCTTCGCGTTTTCTACATTAATATGGCTTCTAATTAGCGTGATGGCCACTAAAAGTTTTTATTAATTTTTAAATTTTTCAAAATATTTTTCAAATTAATATGGTTGTAGTTTTTTTACCCAAATGCTTTTAACAATACGTTGCTTCGTTTTTTAAGTTCCTTTTCTAATGGCGTTGCCTTTCTCAAACCATAATATGGATATAATTCGTAAGTACTTTGCAAGTTTTCGTAGTTAACTTCTCCGTTCAAGCACATAACTCCAATGACATGGTCTTGATACTGTAGCGAAAGAAAGAATTAACACAATATATAGCTACATATGGAAGTTTTTCGATTTATGATTGATATTCTTTATAAGGTGTATGTAAATAAATAGATTAGAACTATCAATTACCTCAGACGTAAAGTAATTTGAAATACCTTTAAATTTCTGGTAGGTATGTTAAAAACTTAATGAGACATGAATAATCGAGAATATAGTTGGCGCAAAATCTAAGTGAACGTTTCGATACATAAACTCACATCGGCAACAATAATTTTACGTTTCATTGAAGGATGACGGCCTATTATCTCACTGATATAATAATCTCCGTACAATTCCTTTAACTGCGGACATTTTTTATCTAGTATTGCCACGATGTCGTCGTTATCTTCTTCCCTGAATTAAAATATACGCAAAGTTTTTTTTATCTAGAGTGTTGAAAAAGGCAACACAGAGACTCCAGGAATGTAATCCCATAGGATATTTCAATAGGTTTTTGCTATTGATGGTCAATCGATCACTCTAGTTAGACCATAATGACGGGTACTTAGGACCACGTTAGATTATTGCTTTTAGACATATCTCAGACAGTTAAATGGCTATGTTGTAAGTTGTATTCGTCTAGGGTCACCTCTTGAAAGTGGATTGAACAGATTATTTGTTAAGAACGTTTAAGTAAATAAATACTAAATTATAACGATGAAAGCTAAAATGTTATATTAATACATTTTACTCACACAGCGCCTCGGATCTTAAGTTTGGGGCAGAAATCTTGGCGCATTGCAGTATAAAAGTAGCTGAAATTCCCTTCCCTCATTCCACTTCCCAATTTACTAGGCAAACATTTGTACACGTTGCGTTTTTTGGATGGCAAATACCTCGATATATACTCTTAAATTAAAATAATAAAGAACATATTATTAACGTGCAGTATATAAGAATCTATCTTACTTTTTTAAGAAGTACGTTCTATGAGTATAAAACGACTATTGGAGTATGCAAAAGAATGACGACAACGTACTCTTAAGTATATAAGTAAAACCTAATACACAATAATCAACACTCACTTCCAAACTGGTAACATCATAAACAATTATGATGACCGCTTGAACGGAATCTCTATTATTTTTATACTATTTTGGGCATATAACCATGTGACACTATATTTGATGAGCTAGATGTTTAATTACAGGCATATAAAAGTACTGTGCGGTGGATTATGCTTTATAAAGACGTGGTCATTAAATTATCAGTTTATTCCTCAGACATGAGGAATAAAAAGTAACCTTAAAACTCAAACTTATAATAAAATGAAACAAAAAAAATCATAGTAATTACAAATACCTTCAGGGCATCCATGCGGCACCATTAGAACAATGTTGTTTAAATACACATCCTCAGTAAACACGGACGTCAATGCTTCTTCTAGAAAGAAATCTGCGACATCATCAAGGCAACAGAGAAAATGTATAAACAGCGTGTTCCGCGCCAAATAGTATTTTCTTAAAATAAAATATTTTATTTATTTAATAATTATCTCCCATAATCCAAACCCTAAACATAAACTTTTAACGAAATAATAACATCTAGTTTTATCAAAATGAATGAGATGTGAGATGAAGAAATTACTTTGGATACTTATCAAAAAAAAATGTAAATTAATTGCAGTCAGAGCACGCTCCACGATATACTAAAGGAGAACATATTTTGTGTAATTGACAGTATTTACGCAAAAATCTAAATAACATTAATTCTTGCAATAGTCATGTAACAGATTTGGGTTTCGCTTATATCTTACTGAAACATATTCCTCATCCAGGTTTCCCAATCAACTTGACTGACTCCGGGGACATTCGGATGATCGCTCAGAGCCATGAATCCTGTTACGTCTTTATTCTCATCGATCAAACATATTGATAATGTACTCAATTCGCTGAAAATATTTTAACTATTAATATATGCTTAGACAATATTCACTAACTTACATATATTCACTACCTTACATTAAGCTCCCAATATGTGCGGTACCATAAGTTTCTCCATACGTTTTCTTTACAATATATTCTATGTCAGCTTTATCGCCATCGATAGCCCTTCTAAATCTCCTTCCAGTTGGTCCAACATCGAAGTTGAAATATATCGACATTTTGTAGAAATACGCAATAAATGGTCTAACATCTCTCATAGGCCATGGTTGGCTGTTCATGTTTTTATTCTTTTTAAACATGTAATTTTTTATTAAATGTTAACCAATTGAAAATTGGTTTCAACAATTATACGGTTATACATTTGTTTGTTTATTACAAATAACTATTTCAGTTTAAGAAAAATATTACCCATGCAATAACTGTTACCAATTATTTTTAAATCAAAAAGATTATTGAATGAACTGACAACACCGATACAAGATTAGGAAACTAAGCGCAAGCGACTGTACAAACCATCTGTCTTTAATCCACATACTTATAAATTTACCCACATGTTAATTATATTAAAATAAAAATATAGACGCCCTCTAGAGGGGCTTCATTTCAAACTAAATCTCAGAATGTAAAAGGATTTTTTTTAATAAAACATCACTTTTTATCTATTCAAAATTTATACAAAAATGTACATTTATTGTAGTAAAAACTAATCGAAGGGATAAAACCTAAAACTATTGCTCATAATCTCTTTAAAATACAATTGTTACACTAAAATTAAACAAAATTGTTTAAATTAGAAAAAAAAACTCCACATTATCCTTTTCTTAATAAAAACTCTTAATCGAACATATATCAAAAACTATAAGTTAATTCTAAAAATATCCAACGGATCCAGAGATCGCGCTGTAAAACAAAATCATTCAAATACTGATCGAATGTTAAGTACACATGCACACAATCAAGCTGCCTTTAAAATTAACATACTATATTTACAATACTCGTAAAACTAATTATAAAATAAGATAGTATCGGGAAAGAAACTAAATAAACGTGTCAAAATATACCAAAGTCAAAATGTCTTGTTTGAAACCAAGATATAATTTTTGTAAACAATCAAACGTCATTTACCATACATGGCGGCCATTACTTTTTATACTTTCATCGGAAATGTTGTAAATTTGTGGAAATCGTGAGATAAAGTGAAAAAAGTTGTTTTTGAAAATATTCTGAAATTTACGAATTTGAACGTAGTCTTTGTTTATAAAAATTCCATCTTGATGTGGAACAAACTATATATAAACTCAAACATACAATTATTTGTGGAAAATGGATGAAAGGAATAAGTGAGCAAATCAATTTAATTCAAATAAACCTGTAGAAATAATGAAGCTAATCAAATAAACTTTCAAGATGTTTGTGTGGAGATGAGCGAAGAAGTCAATTATAATAAAATTTGAATAAAACTGTACACAACTATGTAAATTTCAAGCCCGTCCTTTATGTTTGACAAATAGGTACGGACGGAAAAAGTTAAATAAAATTGTGTATACCTTTATAAAATATTTCTCTTAGTGTTTTCCAAGTTCCATAACACTTAATCATCAATGTAGACACATCCGACCAAAATACAAATTTTCACAAAAAAAATTGTAACACTATCTTTAGGGCTCGTGTTGTGTTGCAATCCCAACCAATATTATATATGCGAATTTGAGTTTGTTACGCATGAAGCTTTACTTTTTTTTGTTACTCAATTTTGCTCACATATTTTCAGGGATACAGCAAAGCACCTAGTGTACCTTTTATCCCGAAAAAAAAAACTTCCCGAGGGATAGTAGCCGCGGAAAACAGGTAATACAACAACGCAAAATCTAAACTAAACGCTAGATATGATAAATCGAATTCTAAGTATCTATTCCGAAAAAACACGATTCTATAATAAATGAACAACTGAACTCACTGAAGCTCAGTCGACAGCTAATTTATTTCTGGAATGAGACCATATTTCCCGAGCAATGTACATTGTCCCACAGCAAAATTTAACAAGCTAAATAAACAACTGTGGAACATAGAAAAGAACAGTGGTTGAGAAACATTGATTTATGTAGTTAAAGTGTAACAAAGCAACATAATTAAAAGGCATTTTTAAGACATCTACGTTTATGTACAAATATTTTAATATAATAATTAACGAAATATTCTCAATTTATATTAATTATTTAACACTTCTCGATACATCCGTCGCCAAATATACTGATAGTAGATAGTCTCACACTAAGATAGCAAATATCAACGGAAATAACTACTTGCTTAGTTTTCATTTATGATAAGTTTTTTTTTATGAGAATGAACGTAGATGATGACATAAGTAGAGGAAGACAGAAGAAAGTATGCATTGGATTGCGTGAAAGATATGTGTAAAAAGGAAGTGAATGCGGATATGACGGCTGATAGAGATATGGAAGAGGAACACATACTGTGCCGACCCACATAGATAGGAAAAAGGCTGAGATATTGTGACAGTTGTTAATAAGTTGTACCTGTACTATAACATGACACCATAGTCCGATCATGTCGCAGCTGCGTTGGTATACAGTTGACAAAAAGTTTACACCATGAAATAATCTAACGAGACTAACGGACATAGTATATTGTGTGTAGATTGGTTGCTCACTTTAGATGAAGAAGAATCGACTCGAGTGCAAGCCATCCAGCAATTAATACAGCTAATATGGTATCATAACATAAACAAATTCTAAGACGGAACGAAGTTTGCCGGCTCAGCTATTATTCTTATAAGTTTGTATATAGAATTTTAATCATTTTTCGTAGACAAAATTTAATATAAATAGGATTTTTAGCTGTATTCTTTTCTTCTCTTAGTTGTTAATAGTTATTTCAATATTAGGGAGCGAGACAAGACTTTATAATATAAAATCCTGAAAATTAAGTTTACACTAGCATTATTCAAACTGAAGATAGTTATGTTTTGTTGTGTTACCATTTTAATGGTCTTCCTGCGATCGATAAAAGTGAGAACCCTATCAAAAACTGTGAACTAAAACAAGAACTTCAGGAGGCAAAATAAATCTTAGTTTACCAAGGTTTTCCTTTCATTTAGGAAGAAAAAAGCACTTTGTTATAATACAGCTTGACCCATTTGACATATAGGTATATCTCGGTATTCTTAATTTTTAATATAGTCGTTTGAGTGCTGAATTATCTATCACATAGTCAAACAACATCTATAGCCATGGTCCAGCCATAGGTTATTACAGTATTGGAGGTAAATCTTTCGCTCGTGCCATATGGGTTTGTGACTTGGACCTCCTGACATGGTTGGGTGTGTTCTTTACGGATAAAGGTGTGCCGGGGTGTTGTCTCACGTACTCTTTCTTCGCGCTCAACGGCTGAGGAGTTGCGAAGCCATCATTATTAAGTTTCGAGATGGACTTTGATCTTGTCAGTCGCTGCGGGGTGCACATTATGCTGGTCATGGTCGTTGGAACCTTGTTAGGATGATAGATGTTCTCTTTCTCCATCTTAGGAGTTTGGAGCGCCCTCGTCCGTGGAGTCCTTTTCGGAGTGTCAAACACCTCGATACGTACGTTGGGTATCTGCGCTTCGTGATCTCTGACCGCCATCGAGCTACGGCCGATGTGGTTCTCATTGATACCATCCTGCAAACAAATGAACTTAAAAATGCTTATACATAATAAATGATTACTCTTACCCCCGTAATAGGAACAGGAGGACAAGAACAGAAGAAGAGAACAGGAAAAATAACAACACAGTTACAAATAATGCGTTTTTAAACATTTCCAACATTTTTAAGTACATATTGAAAAAGTAGTTCTTTTCTAAGGGATATACAAATTATTTGCTATTCAGAATTTTGAAATAACAAATCGTCGTCAGAACCTGGTTTTAACTCAAGACGACGATTGAACGATAGTACATCTTATTTGCCTTGTAATTTAATTAGCCTATAGGAATTTTCAAGCTAAAACATAGGAACCCTAAAATACTACTGTTTCGCCGAGGAGTTTTAAATCCTAAAGTTATCTAAAAGACCATTGCTTATACATTGACAAGTTATCACAAATGAAATCTTGAAAAAGTCTTTAAAATTTACCTTGAAATCTGTGTATGTAGTGAGTAGTGTCGTCTCCGAGAGCGGGTTCTTCATTTTGTTCAGAGAAGGCTCTTCCTCCTGTGAGCTCATATTTGAACGCCCTCCATTACTACGGCGTCCATGCGACTGAAAGTGACGACACGGAATGTAGATTCAGATATTCTATTTAGAATATTTTTGGGTGTCTTTTAAGAATTTTATTTAAAATTCTTAAAAGACACCCAAAAATCCTTTTAGATTCGTTTGTTTCTAAGGATGTATTAAAGTTGCAATTATATAAATTGGCGATTACATTTACGCTTTACGCTTCTTACCTGTTATGTACATATAAAAAAGATTATTGGCTTAATAACTAAATAGCATATATTGACGACCTAACACAATACCGGCGTAAAATGTTTGGTGTTAACCGACTTCTTATACTTTGCGTTTCGTCTGATGAGTGATGTACCGCGGACCGAATCTGCTTCCCATTTCATGCTTCACTTTTACCTTATATCCCTTGCTTTTTTCCACACAAAGATTGACATATTTGTCTTCACTTGACATAGTTATCACTTAACATCAAATAAGCTGTTTATTAATAAGCGTTCTTCTTATACAAAATATTACTCATAATCCTGTGAAGCTTGTTAACAGGCTGTTATGTTGTATGTTGTAATGAAAAGTACATAGTGGTTTTGTAAATAATTACCGTTCGCTTGTGTTTCAGTATGTTACTGTTGACGGTGATTTTAGGTGTCTTGGAATCATTACTGCCATAGTCCAGCATTCTCTTCACTTGATTTGCTTTCACATCTCCGCCGGCCTTGGCCACCAAGCGGCCGCTTATACGCCTGAAAAAAATATTTTTAGTTACTTTATAATGATTACTTAATAATTAAATATGCAGGTTATGTTATTTTTTGCGCGCGGCCGAGCGTTGAACGCGATCAGGTTGCCTAGCGATCGCAAGACCGTCGATGGGTTGTGACTATATATCGCCCCAAACGCGCAGATAATGTGCAGAGGACGCGCTCGTCAAAAACACGCGTCGTCTGCGCTCACAAAAAACGTCGTGTGCAAAGGCTCTTACATGATCTCTTTGAACCTAAGTTGTAGTATGTATTTTAACATTTCTATATAGTTTTCATCTGTATGAATGTAACGAAATCTTTGAACATGGTTTTGCCCCACTTTGAATTTGAATCAAACTTTGCACACTCGTCGAAGACGAAATTACGAAACGCAGAGTTAGTTTAAAAATGTCATACAAAGCACCCCACGCTTTTAGAAAGGTGACATTAATTTTCTCATCAGTAATTCTATTCTAATGCTAAGAATTATTTTTTTTAGATAAAACTAAACTATCGCTAAATGCGTGTTTTTTTGTTTTTAACTATAATATTTATTTAAAACTACACCTAAGCTAGTAATTAGAATATTGGCTTAGCAGAAAGCAAAGATTAGTACACCTACTTCATTTTATTAAGATCCTAATATTTACACATTTCATTTCATTTAATATTATGTCGCTTATTAAATGTTCAGGCTTACTATAGAGAGGATCTCGGTGAATCAAAATTGACTGTGATAGGTTAACAGAAGCAAACAAATATCCCACATATTTGCTAACTTCTGTTAAACTTTTATAGCCTCTTGTCAACAGCACTTACCTCTTAATTGTGGACATAGCAGTTCTTTTCAGAGCGGACATGTTGCCAGCGTGCGTGGACACAGCCTTGTTAGCACTGCCAGTCACCAACTGCCGTTTCACTGGCAATCTAGAAGAAGAAACACCTAGCTTACACTCTCAGACTTTATGAATTGCCTAAGACGGGACGGATTTATGACGATTTTTATTTTTCTAACGAATTTCTTAAACATTATTAATGAATATTGTTTAGTAGTTTTACTTCTAGCAGTCCCAAAACAAAAATATAATGAAAATGTTTTGCTATCTCCAACTTTTAAACTGAACTGACTCATATCCGTTATTCTCTTTTCTATATTAGACTATGCATATGTTTATCAGATTTGAAAGAATTCACATAAACATATAGTGCTCGATGAGCTATATATGTGTTACCTGTTTTTTTCGGCTGTAGATGCCAGGCCGGCGGCGGTGCGGTTCCTTTTGCCGAGCGGCGAGGTCGCCATGGACCTGAACATGGGCGTTGACGGCGTCAGCGCTTGCTTGCGCGCTGATAGCTTATTGTGTCGCTCCTGTGTAGCATATTTGAAAAAAATATACCTTACAATAAAATATAGTAATTAAAAATAATATTCCTTCTAAAATTCTATGTATTTAATACATGTAACTTATTGTTTGTTCTACATCAAGATGGAATTTTAAACAAAGGTTACGCCTTACCTTTTATGTTAAAATTCGTTAAGTCCAAAGTATTTCCGAAAAACAACTATATCTAATATTACCTTAAAACATTAGCTATATATGTAATACAATTTTTCGAATACAATTTATCTCACGATTTCCACAGAATAAAAAAATATCCGATGAAAATATAAAAAATGGCCGCATTGTATAGTATGTTTGTTTGTTTAGAAAAATTCTATCCTGGTGTGGAAAAAACTATACATTGCAATAGTTCTGTAACCAAACCGCATTATAAATACTTATTTGTGAGTAAAGTTCCTCGCCCTAGTTTCATAAATGGTTCAAGTGATAACTATATAAGGACTCCTGCACTAAGCTGCCTTAAAATTCCGCTTTCACTCAATTATGGGAGATAGGTTTACAGGCAAGCACTACGTGTATATGAGAATAAAACTGGATACTGATAGATAAAATATACTCACTGCTTTCCTGTCTTCCCAATCATCAAGCATCAACTGAAGTAGTGGTTTGCCGTCCACTGTGAATATCTTCCCATTTCTTTCCTGATATGCGGTAACTAACTCCCGTATTTGAGCCTCAATCTTAGGAAGCTGAAAGAATAGCAATGAAAAAACTCTTAATACTAATCGTTTTAATCCATTTTTTTTAATTACCTTACCATTACTCAGTAAACTTTGACAGGAACAGGTAAGTGTGGTAAGTTCATGTTATGAGGAGGGAAGAATGGCAAGTGACAAGGAGAGTTTTACATATTAATGTGGAGGGATATTCCGCTAGGGGTGGGCCTAAGAAAAGGGCCTGGAAGGAGGACCTGAAAGAGGCCTGGATGGATTGCGTGGAAGGGGAAAAAAAGGAAATAATGTATGTTAGATCAATATGAACGTCGTTAACACGTCTATGCCGACTCCACATAAATTGGGAAAAATTATATTGAAAATCCCAAGACTGTTATTTAAAAAATTATATTTGTGAAACTATCCTGATGATCCTATAATCATTGTGAAAGTACGTATGAGCCAATGGAATGACTTATTACCTTAATTTAATTCAAGCTGTATTTTCGTCTTTGCTTGTCAATTCTTAAGCATATAACGGATGAGATTTGTTGACTTTTTCATCTAATATTGGACTTCACAAGAAATGAACTTTGCAAATTAAGACAATAACCAGTAATTATAAAATATTAGAGAGATTAATTGGACAGAATGAGTCTACACTCAAAATTTAAATCAAAAATTATGAAATGCTGTTACATTGCTAGCAATAGCTTTCCTCTCCTTCTCTTCTTTCAGCAGCTGCCCGCCGCGGTTGTGGTAGCGGCCCGGCTCCGTGGCGCGCGCCTCCAGCTCCGTCATCTTCGACCAGAGGTTTTTGCGAGTCGCCACCAACTCGAATATTTCCCTGTGTTGATAAAGTTATATATTTGTACGTTGTGAAGCGTCAATAGCCTAATGGGTAAATGGGTCAAGGGGACGAAGCATAGCATAGCAAGATCATAGGTTCGAAACCGGTATTTAAATACTGTCATAAACCATTACAGCACAAGCTAAAGCTTATTAAGAAAGGTTAAAAGAAATGTTTAATTAATAATTAAAGAATTTTTTTTCTATAATGTACTAATATTTTAAAAAAAATGCACTTATTGTATACAAAAGACATAATATTGTATTGTTGATTATTAGATAAGCTTCCCAAACGTATGTCTAATCTATACATATAATAAAAATGTAACTGAGCGCTGTCTGTACACGAAAGATATTTGAGAAAAACTATTATTGGGGGCCTTCATAAACGCAATACAACCCAAAACAATTATTATTAGAATTTTTGTCTGTTTGTCTGTGCGTTTGTTACCGCTCATCTCAGAAACGGCTTAACCGATTTGCGTGGGGTTTTCACTAATGTATTATGGTAAGCTTCACTTAACATTTAGTGTTTGTTTTATCTCAATCGGTTTTTAAATAAAAAAATTATAACAATTTAAAGAACCATGTCAAACATTCGTTCGATAAAAATGCTATAAAATAGAGTACGTAATGCTATAAAGTAGAGTAAATAGCTAATATAATTTCATTTAAGTAAAATTGCTTTTCGGGTGAAACCGCGGGGCACAGCTAGTACACAATAAAAGCAGGTTATTTTTAGATGTTGGATTATACTTCACTTCTAAATGACTTACTTTTGTTCATTATAATATTTGTTGAGTTTCTCCAAGTATAACTCGTGTAAAGTAAGAACGTCTTCAGTGAAAGTGTCCTGATAATAGTGAACGAATTCATCCCGTTCCTTTGTCGAGTACATAAGATTGTCCCACATCAGCTTGATTTTAGTTCTTACGTTTGCCACAAACACCTACAAAAAAGAAAAAAATATGTATTTAATTTTAATTGTTGTGAAGCCATGAATGTAAAAGTCAATTGAGAAAGTGACACGAAAATAATAACTAGATAATAATGGCGTGAAGTATAATTTTTTCCATATTTCACCTGGTGATGACCACTTTCATATTTCTGACCTAACTCACTAACATTCTGGCATAAATTTTTGCACACTTGTGTCAATTTTTATAAGTGAGACTGGTCACACACACACACACCTAATGAAAAATTCATTATTTTTAAACTTTTGTCAAATATCAATTTTATGTGTTCATAGAAACATGAAACCTTTGGTATAAAGAGCTCATGCATTCTTAAACATAAGTGGAATATATATATTAAAATTAAATTAATACAAGACACTGCTAATTCTTAAGAAACAAACATTAACATAGTTCCATGATGAGATAAAAATCCATTGTCAAATAATAATAAAATACAATCAATCACCTGTATTTTTTGCCTTTTAATTTGATCGCACCTTCTGATCTCCTCCTTTAAAGCATTCTCAGTATCTGGATTACAGCCAATGTGTGCTTGCAAGAAATTCTCTCGGTATATGTGGTCTTCCTCGAGACAGTCCCAAAGTTTAGCCAGACGTTCCCTCAACTCTAATACCTGAGACAAATGTTTTTATTATATACATCAACTTTATATATGTTGTGTTGTTTGCTAATAAATATACAGCTTTATTTAAATACCAAAATAATTAAATATTACGAGAATAATGAACTAAAAATACTATACTAGTCACCAAGCATATATTGAGACAAGTATTATAGGCCAGAACTAATTAGCTTGTTTTGCAAACATGGGCGCCAACAGGCAGAAAAATTGGTTACGTTAAAACACAAACACAACATAAAATTGAGGTGGTATTTACTTAATATATTTTTTTGACATAAATATCTACAACTAACTTTATATATGTAAGGTTCTTGTAATGGAGCCATGTAGAAAATTTATTTTCCATTTCGTCCAAATCAAGATTTATGCCAGTAAGTATTTATGAAAGTATAATTGCCAATTTTCAAATTATGTAAAATTAGCCTTAGGTAGAAAAAAATTACTATCAAGGAATTGTGCTATTAATCTTTTGCTTTCTGATATAAGAAATATATACTCACCCTATTGTTTGTCTGCTGATACTTGTCCTGAAGATCTTGTTGTAACTTTGCCAGTCTGTCCATGTTAAGGTCTGTGACCTTAAAGTCAACCGACAATGATGTCACCACTAACTGTTCAAATTTGTTTTGTGGTTTTATATGCAACTTTTCTAAAAAAAAGTATGGGATAAAACTAATTAAAGAAATATCAACCTTTATTATAATGTAATAACAATGGTTAGTTTTATTAATATAACAGTGGTTACTCTACTCTATAACGCTTAAATGTTTAATCTTATTTTGATATTTTTTTTATTTAGCACAGTAAAAACCAATAGTAATATAATCCTTTAATACACAATAATTTAAATTTCTCAACTTTCACGGTTACATAAATTAAGTGGCATTCTAAATAAATAAATGTACCTCTAACAATTTTTTTAATTAGATAGTAAATGTCAATTATATTCACTAGTTATTACTAAGTAATTATTAGTTACCTCACTCACATGATAACTTACCCATTATGTCCTTTATTTCAACTTGGGTGTTCAAGAATATTTCTACCCTTTTATCCCTTTCTGCCTGTAGCACTTCCAGGTGATTTTTTAATTTATCTAGTTCCTCTTCTGATGGCAATGGTACATCTTGTAACTCATAGATAGTTGTTCCGAGCTTCTCTCCAATATCTTTTTGCCACTCAAGCAGCCTTTCCATTTTCATTCGCCGTTGAAGTACTTGCTCCCTATACCTGTATTGAAAAAGTTATTTATTAACCTTCTTATGATTTTACTTAATGTAAAGATAATAACTTTTATGGATATTTCATGTTCTCATGTATTTTTAATTTTATAGAATATGGTGGCAAACAAACATGCGGATCACCTGATGTTAAGTGAGCGCTACCCATAGACATCCAAAAAACATATGTGTTGCAGATGCGTTGCCTATGTTTAATGGACAGAGAAGGGCAATATACAAGAAAAGGGATATTTCCTTTTCCCCATTAACCCCCTCCCTGTTCAATCCTCTTCCCATTCCCATCCTATCCTTATGAGGAAAAGGTGGGAAGGGGAAGAGGACTGAAATTAGACCTCTGGCACCTCACTCATCAGATGAAATGCAGAGTACTTCTACTTCACTTCTGTTTTGTATGAGGTTGTGGTATTTCACTGGTCGAGCCGGCCCATTTGTACAAGAGATGTTGTTGATGCGGGATCTACCACTGTTAAACCACTTTATCACTGTTATGTCCTTGTATCAAAATAATTAAATGTTTAGTGATAATGTTAAGGTCCTCTTATTGTGACAAAAGAAATTAAAAGATTGTCATATTTCTCTACTAATTAAAGTAGTAAAGTTAAATTCAGTTAAAGTAAAAACTTACCCAGCAATTCGGTTTTCAAGTTCCTTCTTGTAATCAAATAACAACATATCATCTT
>JWHW01042001.1:377594-390167 GCA_000931545.1 Papilio glaucus
TTATTTTATGCAATATTAAGGTATTTTAAACTCTTGAACAAATAATAAGCAAAAAACAATTTTTAAAAATTCAAAAAGTTCTCTCCGGCGGGGAATCGAACCCCGGTCTCCCGCGTGACAGGCGGGGATACTGACCACTATACTACCGAAGACTTGTTTATTACACTCGAAAAAATGAGTCATTTCATTCATTCTACGTTACGTAGATTGATTTAAAATTGTATCAAGTATTATTGCTACTTGTGGACCTTTAAATATTTATCTCTTTCTATATAATAAGATAATTAATGACTTTTATTTAATCGTTAAGAAGGATATCACTCATAAAAATCTGAAAGCACATAGATAACCTTAATAATTGATTCTTGTAATATGTACGTCACCGTCAAATGTGAACTTCGTCCATTTAAAATCTCACTAGCCATATTGTAAACTTACGGCAAATTATAAACTGAACGAATTATTGACAATTTGAAGTAACATGTCAAACGCAACAAACCTATTTTTTGTTAAACATCATACATTATATTTATACGACTATCAGGTCCAACCTAACAAACCTCCCCTCCACCACCACCGTCAGATTGTAAGCATCGTCAATTTAAATGTCTCTAACATTATAATTGCTTACAATCTGACGGAACTATATTTTAAGTGCAGTGTATTTATGTGGATATGTCAAACACCGGTTATTTACCCGTTGTTGTATTTATTTTCGTTTAAAAAGAATGTTTTATAGTCATAATTAACATAAAGTTCACATATTTTACCCCACTAGGGTAGACAAACATTCGGAAGTCGCTATTAAACATTTCTGAGCGTATTAACACTTTAGTAAAATAATGTCTTTATATGCCGATAAGTCTGATGGTTGCATAGTCAAACAGTAAAGACAGTTCGCAACTTCAAGTTCCGACCCGTGAAGTGTAAATTTCCTATACTTAAGGCCTTAATCCTAGTGTAAACAATTGCTAAAATCTTTTCTCTTTGTAAGAATTGCTCAGCTACGTACATGACTATTGAGTTAACTTCACTAAAACTGCAAATATGTGATCTAAATCCTTAATTCGAATAATTGTAGAAAGCATGAAAGTGTTTCTAGCTGTATCCGGATGTACGATGAATTTATACCGACTGTAATAACATTCAATGTCCCAATGCAAGATACGCGATCGGCATTGAGAAGCCAGCAAGTGGAGCAGAGAAACATGGCGGGGATTCCGGCGGCTTTAATTTTTACCTTTCACTTAACTATTGAATTAGTTAATGTTGCTAAGTAACGTATTGTAAATAATAATTAATTAATCTTAAATTTATAGGACAATAATACTTTATTCATTTTTGTTTGCAACGGTTAAAGATTTGAACATGATAAAATTAGTATAAGCTCAACCATCATTTTTTTTTATAGTGAAAACTTCTTTATCGTTAGACGATATTTGACGACATGCTCAACATGTGCCAGCAACATGCTTATTTGGAACAGTTTCGACGAACTAAACTTTTTCATTTAGTATTCAATTTTGAATTGTATTTGCTACAAGGATTTATTTTTGTTGAAAATTTATATTTTTATATATTTATTTTTGAACTATTGTCGGGCCCTCCTACCTGCTTTGAGTTTCGACTTTTGTCGGCCGTGTTTTTGTTGTTTATTTAAGACACAACAATTTGACAATTAAAGTTAATGTTAATAAGTTTAAAATTATTACCTACCCAGCAATATGTAGAAATTGGTTAGTTAGGTGAACCAGGAGATGGTTCACGGCAGTAATTGAGGATTCAAACCTACAGCCTTATCTTTGAAGTTCGTCCCTAAACCAGAGGTGCTCAGTAGTTGCAGAATGCTAAACGCCAATACGGCGTTTAGCATTCTGCAACTACTGATCTACAGAACCGATTTTAATAGTTCTTTCACAGTTAGAAAGCTTCATTTATCATACAAAATATCATACGTTATATTTTTTTTTTATTGTGAATTGTTGAATATTGATAACGAGTAACACAAGTATTTAAGCCAATGTAATGAAAAAGCCATTTTATTATAGTTATAACTTGTCTCATTTTTTGTTCGAAAATATAGGAAATTTGTTTTCGTACTAGTATCAAACCCTTGTCTATGTGTTTGTTTATCAATCAGGTACCCGCTGAGTTATCTATAACTTGCGTAATAACGTGCGCGAATTCTATCTCATTTCGAGACCGTTCTTACGTTGTTCTCTGTATTGTCGGTGTGTGATTTAGCTGTAGCTCCAATTTCCACGCGAATTTCTCTGACATGACATTATCATTATATTATTATCATAATGTATTACTATTCAGGTATTGTAACTTTTATCAGCCATTTTTGTCGAAAATCTACACATATAATTAAAAATGTATCTTATCGCTGTCTGTACATGGAAGATATTTGAGAAAAACCATTATTATACCTTTATAAAAGCAATAAAACCCAAAACAATGAATTTTGTCTGTGCGTTTGCGCGCTAATCTCAAGAACGGTTTGACTTGGCTGCGGTTCACTAATGTATTGTGGTAAGCTTCATTTAAAAATTTAGTGTTTGATTTATCTCAATCGGCTTATAAATAAAAAAGTTTTATCAATTTAAATAATCATGTCGAGCATATTTTGTTCCATAAAAATGCTTTAAAATAGCTGTTCAGTTGAACAGGCTATAAGTTTAGTTAACTGCTGGATTTTGCAACTTCCAGTGTAAGTTACCTCAAATCTATATGATCACTATTAAATAGGGTTCAGCTTAGACTGGATAAGCATCAGCTTGACACATTGTGCATTGAGTTATTCAACGCGCACGCTCGTATCTCGGAGATTATTCAGCACCGTGTGGTGCTCTCCGGTAATGGCTAACAGCTACATTTGGTAACGCAGTATTAAACGTATATAGACGATTTTAGAAATTACGTATGTATTGTTATGTAATATGTTTTTTTAAGTTAGGTTAGTGGCTCATTATTTTTTGGATTCCCGCGCAGGGTTGACGTCAGGCAGGCGCTAGGACGTAAAAACTGTAGCCAAAACCTATACAGTATGGACCACACTGTTCGACCCCCACATACGCGGGAAAAGGGCATGGAGATGAAGTTGAGGTTAGGGTAGTATGAAAGTAGGCATTTCGTTTAAGTATAATTGCAGGAAGGGTGAAACCGCGGGGCACAGCTAGTTTAAAATATTTTGAGTTCAAGTTCATAAACTTAATTGAAAAATTATTTCACGAAAACTAACAAACAAATTGTTATGATAGTTTATTGAAACAGCGGCTATACATTTACACCTAAACAAGAGAGCACCGCAGCATTTAGTAATCCAGTTGTAATTGTAGACACATTAGCTCCCAATAATATGAATACTCTGGACTGGCTTCATCCTAGAACTTGACATCTATATTCTGTTCGATGCTGCGATCAGCGCCAAAATGGCGAAAATCAAATCCTCATTATGACACAGTCTGTACCCTGCCTGCCAAGAGCTTAACAGCCGTTTTCAATAACCTATCTATCCGTCGTTCCAGTAACTAAATATAAACAAATCTATCCTTTTGCTCTTACTTTCATCCAGACTCGTTATGACTCATCATCAGCTGTACGTTCTTCTTTTTTTTCGAATATTGTAATAAATACTTATACTTACTACATATCGCTTGGCTGTCCTTAGGATTACATCATAGTTGTCTGTTACTTTAATTTAAATAGTACATTCAGACGTTACGTAAGGGAGAGACACAATTAGCGGTAGAGTTTGATCAAACTTGTTACGCGACTACTCACTTTATGGAATTTAATTACTTCAGCTGTATTACTTAAACTTCTAAAGTAAAAGCTTAATGTAATTACGTTGATAGCATTACTTTTTTTAACAGAATATAATACTAAATGGATCATATATTTGTCATCATGATCATCATCATTGGCAATGTTGCCTTGGTTCCGCTGTGTATTACATCATATACGGTTATTAGTCACGGATATAAAAATCATGCATAATGCTTCAAATTTTGCAAAAGTTTCTATAATCGTACTAAGAAATTAGCACCGACTTGTGAACAATTTATATTCGGTTCAGGTATAACTTTTGAGTTTAATTTAAAGTATCAATCATTATTTTTAAGCATCAGTAGCGATTTAACTGAAGTAGTTAGATATTAGCTTTCGAAATTGAAAATCAATTCGATATAGCGTTATTCATAATAATTGAATTAAATCGTTTTTTTAATAATCATCAGCATCTTAGCATATTATTATAGAAAAAAGTGAAAAAATAATAGTAATCTAAAAAAATAAATATTTAAAATAAATATTTTAAAAACCATAGTGCAAGGAAGTTATTTTACCTACACGTTAGGATTTGCTAGTAAATTCATTATGCCATCACAGTCGATCATTACTATAATTTTGTTAGGTTAGGTTACGTACATCACAACGTAAGTAACTAACCCACGTAACTATTTATACATAAACAGTTTTAACACCAATGCTAAATGTAAAAAATAGCTCACCTTATAGGGTTGTATAAATGTTGTTCCACAGTAACATTTAAAAAAAAAACAATCAAACGACAAAAGTTCGTAAATTGTTAGCTAAATTTAATCTTGAAGTTTTTCCATCAAGATTAAATTTTAGAAGATTGTTTGGATCAAGTTTGGTGAAAGATATGTTATGATGTTATCTGATGTTGCCAGGTCTGACGCCCCGGTCCAAGGTCAGCATTTTTATCTATCTTAGTGTCCTGGGTGCTATTTCTTTTTTAACAATCATTACCATGTTTCAGCCAATTTACACAAAACCTACCTTATATACCTCAACCTTCCTCACGAACCACTTCGTTAATTGGTGAAAACCGTAAGGAACTTAGTTTTATAATATGTGTATTAAACTTTCTGCATCATTTCACATGGATGTGATAATAGTACCCTACTTTATAGCACTTTTATCGAACAAATGTTTGCCATGGTTCTTTAAACTGATATTAATTTTTATTTATAAACCGATTGAAATAAAATAAACATTAAATGTTAAGTGAAGCGTACCACAATATATTAGTGAAAACCGCACAAAAATTGGTTAAGCTGTTTCTGAGATTAGCGCGCACAAACGCACAAACAGATAAACAGTCAAAAATTGTAATAATCATTGTCTTCGGTTTTATTGCGTTTATAAAGGCCCCCAATAATAGTTTTTCTCAAATATCTTCCATGTACAGACAGCGATCAGTAACATTTTTTTTATAAGTAGGTATCCATTAGAAACAGATTCAGCAAAAGAGATGTATTGTTCGATAGTTAAATGATTAGAAATGTATATCAGCACATCGTGAAGATCCCTCGCCACCGTTATCACTAAATGTTAAAAGTACCTCTGATGTAAAGAAAACTTCATACAGTTATTACATAACATTAACAGATAAATCATTTGATCTATTGCTTATTTTTTATTGGTTGATTGTTCATTCCCAAAATTTATTTACCCCGGTTCGTATCCCGCAACAACAGAAATAAGTTAGGTTGTCAACCCTCATCTTTGAATTTGGGACTCGACCTAAGTGAGTTTATATAATTGTGATAGAACGCGATAGTAAAATTTTACATGTAAAACATATAAATCGAGCATGAAATTATAGACAAAAAACCAATAAATTTCAATTTACCCAACATAAGATCCTTCATACATACATGTGTCACCTTTGCAATCGCTATCCTCTTTTTAAAGAGCTTATTAGGTCTCAAATGTGACAATAAGTAACCTATCACTATACTTAGAACTGAAAACTACTTTTGATATATAAAAAAGTGCAAACATTAAGAAGAGGTGTGCGAAAATCGAACCTAGCACCCGAGGAGTAATAGCTTAGTATTTCAACCGCTTGTCTACATGTCACCTCATTATGATTATACAATTATACGTAACAAAATTCATTAATAAAAATATTGTGAGAAAAATATACCAGTTTTGCAAAATGGGACGGACGCGTAACAGTTGCTATTGCATGCAAATCGAGATCAATGTACTACCGCCACAACTGTCACTGTTCCAGACGGTGCATAATAATGTGAATAAAATACACGCTTATGTCGTCGATCGAAAACTTTTTCCATATACCTCTCTACCTCGACAAATTTCTATCTATTGTTCTAAACAAGGCACGAACGTACTGTCATCGTCAATGTAGCAATTGGTAAGACGTAACTCGCAAGCAGAGCACTCACACACGGCCGATTGTTAAGTGAAAACGAGTATAAAAGCAATGCAAATTGCAAATGCCGGCATTACCCGCAACCCTCTCGTGGAGTGAGCCGAGCGAGCGTACCAAAATGAAATATCACGTGCGTAAATATGTGCTTTTTGTGATCGTGCTGCAGAACCTAACAGTGATTTTTTTTATCTCAACAACAGTCGAGCAAATTTTGATCGGTTCGATTTTATTGGTAGAAAACGTGCTAAATACATTCCTAGTTATCTTAATTATTCTATAATACATAAAACATAAGTAGCCGAGCGACACTAAGTGTTACTCTCCATGATTTATAGAATACGGCTCGGTATAGGAAGTCTATTTTGTTGCATAACATTCAAATGGTTTCATGCTATTACTTTACGAAACATGTTTCGAGATAATGTCTTTACAATATCTATCGTTAAAATCTACATTGCCGACTATTAAATAACTTGGACAGCTAATTTCCGTCAATCCTAATCTATTTTAAACATGTAATGCCAGTTAAAATTGTAATTAAACTTTATCATTTTTATTAACAGGTTTTCTTGGGTTTCCTTGCTGTGGTGGCAGCCTACCCTGGTATCATCCATGAGCAGATACCTCAAGTCGAGGAGAAGTACGATCATCAGGCTTTGATCGGGGAATCGGGCCATCACCATCAGATACAGCATGAGCACGCAAAGTCGCACCAGTCCATTAAATTTGAGCACTTCCACCCGGTACCCGTATACATTAAGAAGGAGCACAGCCATCTCCTGAAGCATCCTCTTGAAAAGGGAACGAGCGAGCAAAACTTGAAGCAGATCCATCCTGAGGCGCAGCACAACCACGGCGGCGGTCTCGTGCTCGAGGACCACAGGCTCGACACTGATCATCTTACTGCCAGCCTTGGTCACGGCAGTTACGAGCAAGGCCTCGAACATGGCGGCTACGAAGGACTGGGTGGATACGAAGGCTCCGAGGGCTTGAAAGCATACGCCGAGCAGCAGCAACCCGAGTCTGAGGGACATTACTACGCTGAACACGCCCAAGGTCTGTCGGGAGAGAGTTCTGAAGGTTACAAATACGAAGGCTATAATTAACCACATCTAATTTAAAATATTTCAACGGGCATATCCGTGGAGTGTATCTCCACTATCTAAAATAATTTTAGGTTTACGTCTTGCCTGTAACCGTTGTATTTAAATAAGATCTAGTTAACGAACTGATATTTCGATTGTTTTAAGCTTTTATGTCTATTAAAGCTTTTTTATTTTCAACTACGTACCTGAGATAGATGTTAAACAGTAAATTGGAGCATTTTTAGGAATTGCTTTTGTAATTATCCGAAGAGTTATGTTAAAAAATTTGTTTGTGGATTCGTATGAAGATATTAAATTATGAATGACATTAGTTACACTTCAATGAGAAACTTTGTCGTGTATTGAAATGAATGACTGCGCGTTTTGACTTTTGTATGATTGAATGATTACTTGATTTTGCATTATTGTGACTTAGAGCGTTGAACTTTGCTGCGTCCCAGTGTAATTGTGATATTAATAAAATGTTGAATTGAAAACTAATGACGTCATTATTTATGTATATACCTCGATACTTAATTAAATATCAACTTCTCGAGTATTACTCATAGAGATTACTCTTCACAAATCCAATGTTTGCTAGAAAGTAATTCCAGATCCTATAAAACTCTTTTACTGTTAATAAATTTAATGATATCTGGTGAACGCACAAATGTTTTGATCACGTGTATCACCATTCATTAAATAATTATTTCTTAATGGCAAAATTTCAGCTTAATTCAAATCATCAGAGATGTTAACGAACTAACCCACTTTAACTGCATAAAAAGGCATCATTAACATGCAACTATGATTGAAATTATAAAGTCTAGACGATTATCGCTCAATTATTACGGAAGTCGTTAGAATTTGATATTAAAAAATCAAACGAGACCATTTATTTTGCATAGTCTTTACCATGATCTGGTCAACTACATTAACGTGTTGCAAAACAGAACTGTTATAATTCACACTAATCACATGACATTATGTTATGCCAACAGCAATTATGTACGCGGTCGGTTGAACCTGGCAACCGAAGTATAATTTACTTACATAATTTAAAAATTCGATCGAATAATTGCAAGAGTGTTGCGTACCTGCCAATTATTAAATGCAGTCTGTCGGTCTTCAAATAATTAACTAGCGGTTTTTTGCGAGTTTAACGTCTGAAACTGATTGATTGCTGTTACCACAAGATTTAACAACTTGTTAATTAATTGAGCAACTTCATAAATTATAGTGTAATTGCAACAAAGAAAATCAGAAACAGTGCACCGTGCACACTTTATCTACATCGCCTCTGGATAAGTATGACATTGGATAATTTATTGAGAATCTATTATGATTTCGGATTCGACTTCTTTTTCTATCCGCCTTCTGTTCTTCAGATCCAGAAGGAGGGTAATATTTATGGGTACGTATATCCCTTACATTGCATCCTCCTGTAACCTAAGCATTGGTGTCATTAGAATTGCATTCTACCTCGGAATGTCATAAGGCAGGCAAGACGTCGGCAGTCGGTAGAAGTAAAATGTCAATAATTATGCAGTCATCCTGGTATTTTCGTTAAATTAAACTAAGTAACTTGTTTCCTTAACCATTCTAGTCCTCTTTCCCAGAAAAAGTCTGTAAGGAGGGAGCATCCGTAAGTGTTCTAATTGTTGCGGATCTTGATGGGTGACAATGATCACTTAATGTCAGGTGAGACGCTATAGGGTTCCAGTTTTTTTAATCTTTATGACTAATAACATAAAAAATGCTGGCTGACTAAAAAAATGAATATGCATTTTCCTATGGACATTAATTTCCAAAACATGTAGTCACCAATTCGGTTGATGTCATCGAAGTACAGTGTTATTAGTTTCAATTCAGCTAACGAAACTTGCGTTATTCTTACCCATTGCAGTAATTTCACCGTTGGCAATCGTCGACATGATAGTCTCTAAGTGTACCGCAATTAGATTAAGACACGACGGCATTGTACCAATACTAATAGTGTTTAACGAGCTTTTGATGTAAGTAATAATTAAAAAAGAAAGTCACTGTGCTTGCAACGGTAATTTTTATAAAACCTAATTTAAAAAAAAACTATGTGAAAGTTTTATCTGAATCTTTTTATACAATTTTTGTTTCAAAACTAAGAATTTATACCATAAAGCGAACTGGCTGTTTTAATCGTTCGGCCAGGTTGTTATGTAAATATAGACGATGAGCCATTGTCAGCCTTCATCTAGTGAAGAGGACAGGAGTGGTCTAGTGCACAGAGGACTGCCGACTGTATACTAGAATACCGTGTGTGACAAGAATGACCCATATTTAATGAGTTTTGGATGTTCTCCTACGTAAACATCTGATAAGTGGTAGAGCCCGCAGTAACAACATCTGTTGCGAAGTAGAAGTATTATGCGTTTCGTCTGATGAGTGAAGTGCTAGAGGCCTAATTCTACTCCTCTCCACCTTCCCTTCCAATTCCAATAAGGAACGAATGTGATAGGGAGAAAGAAGGATTTGACCAGTCAAAAGTCCCCAGAGAGGGGATGAATAGAAAAAAAATATCTAATATATTATGTTCGTCCCCTCCTCTGCCATTGAAGGTAGGCAACGCATCTGTGCTTGTTGTTACATGATATAGATGCCTGACGAATTGCTTGCACGTCTGCCAACAATTTCTATAAAAAAAGTTTTAATATCGAAAATATAATAAGCCTAAAAAGAGGCCGTCACAAACTTACATTTTAAAACACTTTATTCAGTCTATTCACCTACAGTATAGAAATTGTAGAAAGTTAGTGAAATCTAGACACACTTGATTTCTTCTTGCATTAGATGCAGAAACGCTAACGATCTTAAAATACTTTGTATTCATATAATGATCCAACTGCGTGGTTTAGTAGTATGGTATTTTTGTTGCCGAAAGCTTGCTAGAGTTGATTCCGGGCTATTGACGGATCCAGGATATTGTTATTTGGGGTCTTGACCGTCCTAAGGGTAGATTTTGTGGAAGGCTTATGTTTGGGGGAGGGGCTTGAGCCCCTTAGCCCTCCTCCACTGGATTCGCCAATGTGCCGGGTGGTAAATTAGTTTAATACTGGTCATTGACGATGTGATTGCTTTCCGTTCGTTTTAGATGTGTATGTAAAGCCACTTGTGTATGTAAAACCTTTTTGAACTTAGTTGATGATGATATACTCATAAGTTATGTATTCGACACTGCCATTCACTATTGCATAGTAAATATTTCTGTTCTTTAATTTTGTTATACGGCCTAATTATCGAAATTTCATTTCTCAATAAGTAAACGTATAGCAATTTAATTTCTTCCTCGCATTCGATAGGACGATTATCAAATAGATATGATCAGCATAAAAAACAGTTTTAAAGACATGTAGGTTGGCACTTTCACAAAACGCTGTCGGCAAAACAAATTTCATTTGTTAATATCATATTTATTACTTGTTCTATTATAAACTGACAAAGTACACAATTGACAATGACATTTACATAAGTATGTAAATCCGTAATAATCGCAGCACACTCTCGCCGTGTGCCCAGCGTGGGAGTCCGAGCGGCGGGTCCTGGTCCAGATAATCGGGCAGGACCTCATCCTGCCAGCAGTAGTAGCTGCTGCGCTGGCAGGGAAATCAGAGTGGACGGTGCTAATCTCCTTTTGCGAAACCGTGATGGTCCAGAAGAAGAGCTGAGCGGTAGCGGGAGAGGGCGATTCCCGCTCGGAGACGGCGAAGCGGTGGCAATAACAGCAGATGCCGCGGCCCAGCAGTCCCGGGATAAAATAGGGCTACCCATGTCCCTGGCCGTCGTAATTAACGACAGCAAGGGTTCCCTCGGGTTCTTAAATAATCAGGGCAGGTTGAAAACGTAACAAAATAAACCTGGGACGACGGCAACATACGTGGTCCTATAGTTGCCGTAAATAACCGGAGACGGTAGGGAAATTATTGTTCCCGGGGTTGCGCTAAGGCATAGTGCAGAGGGGCACTGGTGCGTTCCATTGGAGATCCCGGAGCCCCTCTTCTTGCACTTGCGAAGATGGCCACTGAGGGGGTTTTAGTGGGTCAAATCCCACATCGTCCTGTCTATCCCCCAGAAGACAGGATATCTTCAGAAGGTTCCCCCCTCCCCCCTGACAACAAAAAAAAATCCGTAATAATACATGTAAAAAAGAGAATTAAGAAACTACAAAAAAACTTATTAAGGGATAGGTTGACATTCTAACCTATCCCTAAGTAAGTTTTTTTTTGTAAGAAACATGACGGGAAAAGGTAATTTTGCCAAGTTGTTAGTTAGGTACACACGCTGCATATGAATTAAAGTTTTATAGGAACTCATACCGGACTCAAGACATAAATTTTCGACCTTAAACGTAATGGTCGTATTACAGTGGCCTCGCTTGCCTTGACGCTTAATCTCTTCTTACTAATACTGATAGGCGAAACATAAGTTTTTCCGTCGACTTCGTTATTTTATTGTTGCTATAAACCATTTTTTTTTTATATGAGAAGGGGGCAAACGAGCAGCGGGAACACCAAGGTGCTCAACGTCGCCCATGGACACCTGCAACACCAGGGGAACTGCAGATGTGTTGCCGGCCTTTCAGAAAGAGATAGGCTCGCTTCTTGAAGGACCCTAAGTCGTACTGGTTTGGAAATACCGCCGAGGACAGACCGTTCCACAACGCGGCTGTGCGTGGAAGGAAATTGCGAGAAAACCGCACTGTTGAGGAATGCCAGCCATCCAGGTGGTGTGGATGGTACCTGGCGGTCTGTCGTGTCGTCCGATGAGAAAACTCGGCGGCAGGAATCGTTCCAAACAGTTCTTCGGAACACTCCCCGTGGTATATACGATAAAAAACGCAGAGGGAACTGACGTCCCTCCGAAAGGCCAGAGTATCAAGCCGATCGGTAAGAGCTCGGTCGTTGATGATTCGAGTCGCTCTCCGTTGTATGCGGTCAAATGGAAGAAGCTGGTAATGGGGTGCTCCCGCCCAGAGATGCGAGCAGTATTCCATGTGGGGCCGAACTTGCGCCTTGTATAATTGAAGGCGGTGGCCCGGCTAGAAATACTGCTTCGCTCTACTGAGTACACCCAGCTTTTTAGAGGCCAACCTGGCCTTTTCTTCCAAGTGACCGCGAAACTGAACGTCGCTCGATATATCCACGTCGAGAACAACAATACTGGATGTGGCAACCAGGGAAGTGTCCTCGAAACGAAGATCCACGACAAAGGGTTGTTTTTTAGCGGTAATGGCGCAGACTTGTGTCT
>JWHW01042001.1:390846-401398 GCA_000931545.1 Papilio glaucus
TCGAATGGGCCGGCTCCACCGGTGAAATGCCACAAAAGACAGGCATGAAGAAGTCTGCGTTTCATTTGATCAGTAAGGTGTCGGAGCCCCACCCTATTCTTATAAGGAAACGATGGGAAGGGAAAGAGAATTTCACGGGGGAGGGGGTGGAAAGGAAAAGGAAATATTCTTTTACATGTCGTCCCCGTCCCCTGTTCATGAAAAGTAAGGTAGACCGCAGTGTAAGGTAAACCGCATGCTCGTTAACCTCCTTTATCATAAAAAAGCTATTAACTCCGTTTTGATAAACCATTAAACTAAGAAAGTTATAATACCCGTTTTTTACAATATTACACGTATAGGCTACATTTTTGTTGTTAATGTTCAATATTGAAATTCACCCGAGCAGACCCGGAAACAAACATTAATCATTTATTTAACTGCATACCGTCAAAATTATACACACCATATGACTCTGACTAAATGAAAACTGTTATAATATGCAAATTTAAAGGGCCTCGAATATAAAATGATATTTGTGGGAAAATTTGGAATTACTTAATAGATTGTTATAACGTTACTACTCATTCAATGTTGGGGTTATTATATTATATAATTGAAGTGAAACTAATACATTTTTGGAATATCTAATCATCACTTCCTGATTATATTGATATCAAATATTCATTCAAAATTTTAATGTTTAGATGGTCGCAGCTTTCTAATGATACGCCCGTTTTCGAAATATCTCTAACAAGGTCAATTACAACAGAATTAGGCTCATATTTTATTGTTTGTAACATATACTTAATGTATATATTTATTTTTTAATTTATAGCCATCCTCTAAAGCCCGGTGATATTATATACGTATACGTAGATAGTATTTTTAAAACATTTTCCACGTCACGATTTCTGAGACAAATAAGATTTGATAGATTTATTAACACCTGGTAGATTTCATAAGCAATATATTTGAGGATGATTGCTCATTAAAACTGTCAGGCGTTTTTATTACTCTACTACTATATAAAAAAATAGTAAAAAAGAATTCTATTCTAGTATAAACCTTTTTAACTAATATTGGAAAATTATGTAAAAACATAATTGGTCAAATTTTTTTGTATTATCTATTTGTTCGATTTGGTGTCACATTCTCAAAAAAATTGTGAATGCAAATTTTATTGAGCAAACAAAATACTTAAAACACAACGATGCTATGCCACTATATTATCTATTACAGTTAAAAAAAACGGATATAGAATATCATAATTACTGCAGTGAACGATGGTAAAACGATGTTCGAAACTTGGCACTATAATTGGCGCGGATAACCTATCAAAAGTCATATACAGTTCAGAAGCATGTAAAATTTTAAACATTTCTTTCTTAAATCTTCATAACCTACACGTCTATCTTTTAGAATAGATTTACTTATGCTTCTTTTATATTGAGCGACTGTAGATATAATGTGTTTAATAACATATGCTACTTGACGAAGAATGTGATAACTAATTAAAGTACAATGTAAGGTATATAATCCGAATATAATCTGTCGAACGTAATGCGATTTTTTTATTCGGGGATGAGTGTGTTAATGTAAGTTCTTATTAAGTTTAGTTAAGTTTTAAGTTAATATTGATGCACTCCTATTTAACAATTGTACACGTTGGTAAAACTCGCGTGGGTCGACTTTTTTGAATAAAAGAATATGTATAGAAAAAAACAACATATACTTAAATAACAGACATCACCATAAATTCGATAGAACACACAACAAATTTCTTTAAAAAAAAAACAACAACAACAAAAATAACCTATTGAACGTCAATGAACTATTTGTCCCAGATGTGTCGGATGATGGTTATCCTCTCTGGCTGGCCTCTCTGGCGAGTTGGTACTTCTACTGTGACTTCCTTTCTATCATTAGAAGTTACACGACGCTCCGCTGCAGAAGGCCTTTCAGTTGTTGTTGTAGGTTTCTTAGTAGTCGAAGGCTTAGGTCTTTCGTTTTCAGTACGAGGAACAGCTTTCTTTGCTTCCGCTTTTTTCGGTTTGGTTGATTGGTTAGCAATCGGTCTGAAAATTTCAAACGGAACCGGGAAAGGATGAGGAACTTTAACTTCGAAAGGCTCCGGGATTGGTACCAAGACAGGAGTAGGAACTTTGACGTGCCTTATTAAAGCACCCTGACGTTGTTTTGTACTCCCCTCCTTGCGGACTCCGACTGTTACTTTGCCCCGACCCTCCGCTTTACTGTTAGCCCTTTGTTTACCCAACTGAACTTTGCGACGTTCCTCGTTTTCAATCGCTTGTTTCTGATCGTTATATCTCGCCGAGAATCGGAATCTGCCCAAGGTAGTCTCAGCGTCGGGTCTCGGTTGTTCTGTGGTAGTTGTAGTCGTGGTTTGTAGTGAGGCCAATTGGTTCCTTAATTGGGCACGGTTCAGCTCCAACAAACGCAGCCAACGTTCTCTAATTGGTTCTTCTTGAGGAGCCTTAGTTGTACTTGGAGCAGTTTTCTCAGTAGCGGACTCGTAGGGGACCAGCCGGAATCTTTGCTGTTGCTCGACCTCTGGTTGAGCTTCTTCTGTTTCCTCTTCGGTTTCTTCTTCTGACTCAGGTTGAGCTTGTTCAGGTTGAGCTTGTTCAGTTTGAGTTTCAGTCTCGGGATAGTAACGCAAAAAAGCGTAAGGATCTTCAGGGGATGGAACGAATTTATTTTCTTCTGGCCTGAAAATCCAAGAAAACTGTGGCTCATCATCGATTGGTTCTGAACTCGGCTCTTCCACAGGTATCGCCGGAGCAGATTGATTTTCCTCCTCTTCCGATGCCTCAGAGTCTTCTAATTGAACAGGGCTCAACTCAAAGAGGTCATCCTGTTCCGGTTGTTGTTCCTCTGTCTCTGGTTGAGTTTCTTCAGAGACTTCGGCTTGATCCACTGGCTCAGCACTGATATATCCTTTACCTTCTTGTATAGCCTTAATTTGGCTAGGCGTAAGGTATACTACGACTTCTTTGGTGGCATACCTCTTTTGAGGATTTTGAGATGCCGGTGTCTTTTCAATAAATGTTTGTGGCCCGGGGTCTAACCGCTTGGATTGCACCATAACAATGGCGAGGGCCGCAAACATAAACCAAACCTGAAATAGAATTTACTAAGTAATATAAACTAGATTACATGGCCAATAAAACTATTCTAAAGCTTTAACGGTTTCATATATTATACCTATTGGAGTTTGCTCTAATTTATTTAGTTTGTGAACAACAAACAATAAAATTAAACAATCAATAGACAATTATCAATCTTGGAATAAAACTAATGTGTAATAAATTTTATTAATTCATGTTTAGAGTTTTTATGTATATTTTCAAACTAATCCAACTAGAAGAATAAATAAATAAAACATTACGTCTTATCTATTTAAAATTTGCTTATTTTGGTATTTTATTTTTTTAAAGTTTTTTTTAATATCTTTAATAAATAAACTTACTAAAGAATTCATGGTGAGAAGGCACAAGTGGCTATGGATAGCGCTGGGGAACGTCTGTGCCAAAACGAGGAATCGACATTAATTTTATACAAAAGTCGAGTTTTCGAAACGTTGTAAATTTTGGAGGCAGAACATAGTTTTGAGTAGGGCGTTGGCACCGGTTACGTTTTTTTTTGAATTAATTTAACTATCTATGCAAATATGCATATGGTACTTTAATGTCCAGAACTGGATTGGCGATTTCGAAAACATAAAAAAAATCGAAACTCTATTATTAAGAAATAAATATCGATTTTCAAAAATTGTAACAAGAGGTGACCACGGGGTCAGAGTTTTTTTTTTCGAAATTCTTACAAATTAATTGCATAAATGTAGCTCTATAAACTCTGTAATATATTTGAAATTAAACAATCTCGAATCTGACATACAGTTTTTATTTTTTACCATTTTACTTGTGCAATGGAATTCAAAAGTGACTATTAAGTCAAGTGACGAGCTTACGTTTGAATTGGAGAGTTGACAAAATGGTATCATTAACATTAATACTTTAAAAGGTAACTGATTTAATTTACACAAATAAATAACTTGTTAACTATGAATAAAATAAGATGTTTTTATTGGTTGCTTTAACATTTAACATTGCACTCGGTTGACTGATGATATGTAGTAGGAAATTATTAAAAGCAGAGGGCTTAGTATCCTTTGGATATCGCAACGGATAGGATGACCCCAATCTAGAATAATCTTCAATATAAATGAAATATATTACGCTGTATTTGTAAACAAACCTCCAAGGAAGTGAGTTCTCATTAACCGGTTACTTTAATAGCTCGTTGTTAAACCTTGATAATGCAGTATAAATCACGAAAGCGCACATAGGTTTGAAATGCTACACTTTCTTCAGTATAAGTCCTGAGGTCCATAGTACATACAATTCTCAAAAATGATCTGCTAAGGTCTATTAAACTAAGGTGAACAAACCTTTTTGATTTGTCCGTTTTTTTTATTTTGTTATCATTTGTTGTATAGAGAGTTAATTAACTACTGTATTTTATAAAGGTGCGAAAGTTCAGTCAAAGTTGTCCCAAACAAGGACAGTAATCGTTGCTTTACAACGATACTGTACTGTAACAGGATTTTTGTCAAATTACAAATATCATTTTTTTAAATTTAATTTAGAAATTAAAACCACATAACAAGTACGAGCTGAGAATCGATCATTTCTTATTCAAGATAATTTATAAATTAATTCTAATTAAAGACGATTTTATTGTTTTTAAAAATAACATAAATAAATTACAATCGTATTCTTATATAATCCAATAAAAATGTTAATCTTATTATTAGCCAAAGTCGCCTTTTAGTCTGAGACGAGATGCAGCGCTGTTTTTAGGCGCCTTGTTCGTTTACCGATCGTTTCGAGATGTTTACAAAGCGCTGTATACACGCAGGATTTTATGTATTGCTTTTATCCGAAATTAACTCTTTCCGAGGGATAGGAAACTACATAAAGCCTTCATTTACAATATCGGTTGCCACGGCAATGTTTTGACAATAACCTATAGTACGAAGTTATTACGCGGAATGAAATTTCCAGCGAGGGTAAATAAGAGACGACAGCGTGGGAAACCGCGGGCAGCAGTTAGTATAAAATATAATAAATTCTTGATGTTCTCTAGTGATAATGTCACTCTGATTTGCCATTCTACATTATTACATCATTAGAGGAATACGGTAGTGAAAGTTTATTTTAGATTTTTGAATATGTCAAAAAACACGCGTCAGCCATGTCTAAGCGCACTCGAATTACTTATTATACGGTCATGGCATATCAAAAAATGGTTTCCTTTTTAAGTGGTCGATACGAAATAATTTAGTTGACTAAAACTGAGCTTGGCGCATGGCGATGGCACACTTCGTACTTCGTACTGAAAATCCGTAAGATCATGAGAGCTTGCATAAATTTAACTTCTTTGTGTTGCTGTAGGTTTGTTTCCGGTCGGGACTATTTCTGTAATTGCTATCTGTATGTAGCCTATTTATTTTGTTGCTACGCTGGTAGCAAAATCATGTTTAACACTATGTTTGCAACAATAGTCAGATTCGAATCTCATGACTCGTAATCGGAGGGATCACGACCGTGTTAAGTTACAAAATTGACATAAATCGAGTTTGCGCCTGTTCTAAACTCTAAGGTAATAAGCCGTTTCATTGTTGTGCTTCAGCAATATTTACTGAAGCAAAAGTTAATGATTTTTTCGTCATTATTCGTCAGAGAATTGTGTTGTTGTTATCGCGTATTGGTTCTAGTGATAATTCTCTCCCGACTGTTTTTGCAGCCAGATGGGATAGTCCAGTGTAGCACCGCTGCACTCAACTACAAAGCAAACTGAAGATCCGACCTGATTAAACATTTTTTTAAATATTAGTCCTAATACTAAACGCTAGAAGTTTTATTGTAACTAAACTACGGATGATAATTCTGAAATCATTTTTATTTATTATTATTACAAAAAGTCAGAGTAACTCAAATGAATCTCATTGACACAATCGATGTGATTGGGCATCATCATGAAATGGAACCTGGCTGCCAGAATAGAAGTCGAATGATAACACGCTAGCCAGCTAGCTGCTCATGTCCGCCGTTGCCTGTGTGAATTTTAACGTTGAATGTTAATAGTAAAAATGTATAATATGCTTTTGCTTCTTTGGGATATTGCAGTTTTCTAACACTGAAGGAATGCTTCAAGTCGGTTCTATAGTTTCCCCTTAGCTAGCAATAAATATTTTTCTCTTATGTGTATGTATGCCCGGCGTCGTCCAGATGAATTTTAATACGGCACAATAATTATTAACAAAACAAAGCCTACTTAACTCCTGGATAATGTTGCAGTCCAATAGTAAAGGAATTTATTAATCGCTCCAGGAGTTACATAGTTTACTTACTACATACAAACAAACATATAAAGTAATCTACAATAGCATAGACGATGACTACTCAACTGTACAATAAATACATAAAAAGGGCGTTCGTGTTGGCGTTCGTTATCGTTATTTAGTAGCTTAAACCAATGACCCAAAACCACGGAAAAGTTTTGAGTATTACACAATTTAAGATGGCACTGACTTGCGACAGCATACATTAAGAAGTAAGGCACTCCGTTCAAATGTCTTTTACTAACACATATTTTTAAATTCTGATGTAATCCAAAACCAAAAAAAAATGATTTGCGAAAAAAATAAAGGTCTTAGCGAATCGTGTATTTCAACATTACTAAAATGAAACAGCGGCAGTCTGTTTTAGTCTAAAATCAGCTGTATGTATTAAGTAGCACCCCTTTTGTGCCTGACCCACATTAGATTAGATTTTAAATGATGTACAAGTTCTATAAATATTATGTTGTTTATGCAATGCACGTCAGTGAAAAGCAATGCTTAGTTTGCAATGTAAGGTCTAACACTAGTACGTCCGTATCGGTAATTCTGTAGATAAATATGTAATGTATTTATTTTGTAATAATAATTAGAGGTCCCTTTGCGGGTGCGTTCCGCATCCTTAGATTATTCGCGATATAATAAAAATGATATCACATTGAAATCCAGAATTAAACAGTGCGTCTCTTATTTGTTCTTCAAATAAGAATACGTGTTGTTGAACATAAAAAGGTACGCAACATATTAATAATGTAGTTTTTAATTATAATTATATTAAAAATTTTAGAACTACACCTACACCCACACAGCGACCATTACCACCAATACAATCAGGAAATTAAAAATTACTAGCAGTCAGGAGAGATTTGCTAATGATCGTTTTAAAAGGTATCCAGTAGGCCCCGGTAAATCAAGGTTTACTTATAAAACAAGACGAACAAACAATGAAAGCTGTGCTTCAAAGCTTACACTGCCTCTGAACGAACGGCCTCTGTCGAATGGCAAGTATTCGCGTTAACGTGCAATACATTTTAACTGATATTATTTACATATTTAAAAAAAATGTAGGAGTATAGAACATAAAACAAACGGAACCTATACTTATAAGTATCATACGTAATTTTGATTTGACTTGAAAGGAGCCCCATAAATCACATCACAGAAGCTATTTTATTATTACGAAACCAAAGATTCAAATTCTGTTTATGCAAATTTTTGAAAAGCTAAGTTTTTTGAAGAGATAAATTTGCATAAATAAACATTTTTAAAATTTTATGTTTTAGATTGTCTAGATTTTGGTCCAGTTAGTTTATGCGAAAGTAATCCTTAAATACGGAAATATAAATTCATAGCATTTTATGAATATTCATTATGGATGGAATTCCGATAATACATATATTACACAAGTCATCTCACGTTATTTTTTAATTAAAAGTATTATCAGAAACATAACTGTTGTAGAGAGGCTTCGGCATCTGTTTACACCTTAAGAGTACCATCTAATACATTGATTCCTTATTTTAAAAAAAACTAGCGATCCACTCCGGTCTCGCACGTGTGCCAAATCACAACAGACCCACATTTTTTCTGTCATATTATCGTACCACCTTGGAAAGCCTTTTTCATAAAATATCTTCATATTTTAGCCCGTTTTCACGTAACCTTAATAAATTATATGCCTATTCCCTTGAATTATATCCGTGTGTTTTTTTTACGAAGTTTTAATTATTGCTTACATTGAAGTTCGTACTACTGCGCACTTGCTTTAGCTAGTGTTATTAATGTAGTAGGTTCGATTTTAACTGGGGTTACCACTTTAAATTGCTTACTTGATCTTGTTGAGAACTTGCTTCACAAGCCATAAACTATATACAAACAACAACTACCGAAATTGCCGAGAATCGTATGTAGGATCCGTGGCGTTATAGCAATATTATTGTAGTTATATTGATCTAGAATTTGTACAACACAAGTGAAGTTCTGTTTCTCGTCGCTCAGTGGGCTCCAGTGTGTTCCTTTGTAGATCTTGGAACCCTCTCCCGTCACACACGAGGATGACCCTGTCGTCCCCAGAATCTTAACTAAGATACCCTTCTATATATGTTAAGAAACCAAAAAAAGGTTACATTAGTTTCGCCAACTAGCTATTTATTGTGCTATTTAAAGCTCAACGCAAAATGTTCAGGTGTTAGCTTTTCTTTTCTAAACGCTCCTGGTATAGAGTTTTATGCATTAGCAGTACTAGAACAATTATTTTATAATAAATTTAGTTTATATTAGGAAAATAATAATAATAAATATCATTAATATCTGTCCCTAATTTAAACGTCTTAATAACTTATCTAAATTAAAAAGCAATTCAAAATATTAAGAAAGCTTATAAACTTTAGAATTTTTAATTAAGGTACCAATGATGAAACCGGTATCTCAAGAATGGTGTTGACAAATACATTCAACTTTAACATATTAATAGGTATAAAACATAGCGCCTATTAACATATTAATAGGTCGACTTTTTTTTCTTTACACACATAAATTTCATTTGAAATAGCTAACGCTGATAATTGATAAAAGCTTTATAAAATGAACACAATTAAGACTCGGGATTAGTTTTAGGACGACATCGGTTCAAACTGCACGTCTGTCTCATAAAAAAATCTTTAATAAAAGATCAAAATACTAAAAGCTTCGACCAAGAGGAACATACAGAGATTACGGATTTCCATTTCGGATGACATTTAGAGAAAGAGTATCCTATGCGGAGATGTGAAGAAGTAGAGACGTCTTCACATCTACGCATAGGATACTCTCTTCTCTTCTGTAACTTGGCATTCCATAGTACAACGAAGCCAGACTTCGTTTAATTGAGAGTGGTAAGAGTAGAGACAGAGATTTTTTTATATAACTTTATTTTAATAATAAATTTGTTGTATTTTAATTATTGCTATAATGTCAGACGGGACTCTGAATGATAAGATTAAAAATGATTGGCTTAAAAGGGATTGATGGATGTTCAGTGGTTCTGGTTATGTTATGTTGCAAAAGTGTGTGGTAGTGTTGGCAGGGAACGTTTTAGTAGAACCTATATGGATTAGATTAGTGACATACTAAAGAAAGGTGATATAAGGAGCACAGCACCACAGCAGGATGAGGAAGAAGCGAAAGAGGTGTGCCAGGATAGCACCAAATGGAAATTTGAAATTTCAACCTACTGTGGTTTTCGAGCGTGAGTGCATATTATAATTTAAGTTTTAATTTTAATGAAAAGAGTATTTGAGACAGGGGTTTGAGGAATGTTTAGATCCAATTTATAATACATATTAACATAGAACCAGAACAAAATATCTTACATATGGGAGGTAGTAAATGTAATACATTCAAATGAGGTAGAGCTTCACAGCGTCTTCGCTGCTACATGCCTGGGCCAGTTCGTACCAAGGAACTTCGTACAAAAGATGACTATTTTTAGCGCTGGTCGCCTGACAGAATTTATTATTTTTCACCTATTCCATGAAAAATGGGGAATGGGAATTATCTATGGGAATTATCCTTATCTGAAAATGGAATTATTATAACGAAACTGACGAATAAAAGCTATTAAATAACACAATGTTCAAAGACTGATGTTGAACTTACAAAATTTAAAGTAGCTCTGCATAACGAAGCAATGTTATCACAGCTTTTTAAACACAATACAAATGATTAAATTAGCGAAATTAAATTGTCAAGTATTATTAATTCATAATAAATGAAAGTTAATTTTACGTTACTTATATGTGTTTTTATATATAGTTTTTATATAATATTTTATAATACAAAATATTATAATCTCACTAGGCATATTATAATCTGACAGAAAGTTGTAAATTGAAGAAATCATTGACAATTTATTATAAAAAACACAGACAGTAATAAGGATTGCTATCAGAAGTGAAAACTCCAAACAGGTGCGAAGGCTTATAATTAATAATCTAATAATAATAATAATCTTGTCGATTTCAATCCCATAAAGACACAAGTATGCGCCATTACCGCTAAAAAACAACCCTTTGTCGTGGATCTTCGTTTTGAGGGCACTCCAAGTATCGGTATTCTCGGCGTTGACATATCGAGTGACGTTCAGTTTCGCGGTCACTTGGAAGACAA
>JWHW01042001.1:408822-428251 GCA_000931545.1 Papilio glaucus
TGAGAGGTCGAACTCCTTCCAGACTTTATCTAGGCAGATGCCACTCTATTGCATCCATTCTATGTCGTAAAAGACGGGTCGAGTTAACAGATCTTGCTCATTGGTAACCCAGATGATGTTATTCCTTCGAGTTTCTTTTCAAGTTTTAAATTTTGATTACATTTGCTACATCCTGGGAAATTAGTAGATGTTATCAAAGGTACCTTATGATTGCGAAGCCCCAAACAAAATTATTTAAATATACTATTTAAGTTATACCAAACGTATCTGTGACAGACCTATAGAAGTTATAACTTCTTGCGCCGCGAAGTGACTTTAGTTACAAATCTGATAAATATTAATGTAATGAATGATCTGATCTAATGAATATTATAAATTCTCACTGTCATATTTAGCATACTATGAAATTAGTTACCAAATATAAAAATTAGCATAAGACCCATTTCACAAACCTACAACTTTATATTACAAACAGTGGCCGTTCGGGCAATCTTTCGTCACTTATTACTATTGATGCCCTTTATTGTGCAATGCAAATTTGTTATTATAATTCGATAAGAAACTAGTTTGACCTCCGTATAGTTTCACCTGGTCTCGAGAAAATATATGCTGATTAGTTGTCGACTGACCGATATTTCCGGCTTCTTCCGGTTGACATCGTGTCAACTTTTACGTAATGTAATAAACCTGAGCTCGACTTGTTCTATGGTATTACGAAGGTAGGCATCAAATCTGGTTTGTGCGTGCGCCGAATTATAATTTAATCTCATCTCTCTATTAGTCGTATATCATATGTCTTTTTCCGGAATTTCGCTACAGATGACGAAACGGTTCACATCGTAAAAATTACGTCAATGTATTAAAAGTTTCTCTTTATATTCTTTTATTTATAAGGCGGTAAGTACCTAAGCTGGTAGCTGAGGTGTAAGTGATAGGATAATAGAGCACTGGTAATAAGTATTTCCGTTTGTAAACTAGTGTTTAAAGATTGAAACTGAGAACTAGGCCGCCACACATTTTTGCACGCATATTTTTTTTAAATATCAATACCTAGCAACACGTCCCAGCTTCGCTCGTGTAAATAGATAAATAAATATAGTCCAGTTTATTCGTTGATAGAAGAACTTTCTAATGGTGAGTAATTTTTTTGAATCGATTCAGTAGTTATTGAGTTTATCAATCAGTCAAATCTTTCTTCTTTATAATATTGAGCTTACATGAATTTTGTTACAAAGCTTATATGTTGAAAGGATGAATGATGAGGGAGATTAACAAGACAAATTTATGCTGCAAAATCTGTGGCACTGTTGACCAGGAGAACGCATATCGATCAGATTAGTGACATGCTAAAGTAAGGTGATATAAGGAGCATAGGTAACCGACGATCATGTACGCGTAGATGTATGAATGTAGAAGCGAGAGAGGTGTGCCGGGATAGAGCCAAGTGGAAATCCGTGATCTCTGCCTCTCCCTCCCCCTGGATTACGGACGGGAACTCACATTTATTTTAATATTGTAATGAAAAGTTAATAAAAAAATTAGAGCCAATAATAAGCAGTTTATCATTTGTTTCCACCAGAAAATTATGCTAGTGAATTACCACCGTAATGATGTACCACTGTCAATTATGATTAAAAATTAAAGCATTTTGTCCAGCTAAGGTAATATGCCAAACATATATTGTGCTGTTGTTATGTCGCTTTTTATCCCAAGTTTTGGGCACAATTGTCTGTTGAAAATTCTTTCAATCAATCAGCGTTTGTATTGATTAAGATGATGTATCGATTTTGTATCTTGTGTAATGGTATATGTCTTGGATGTTTCGATAAAGGCTGCGTAGAAAGGTAGCACGGCCTTCATCAAACGATGGAATATATCTAATATGTTAATTATTTAATTTCTCCTACATTATTAGAAACTGAATTTATTATGAATTACAACACTACTGATAGTTTCTCACGCTTCATTTTCTCTAAAAGTAACTCACAATAATTATTTGCCTTTATTTACTCTGTTAAAGCATATATAGTAATCTTACCACCTAAAAGTAATTTTCTACTTCTTACTTCGTTTTTGCAATTTTCGTTTAGTGTTTTAGTAATTTAAGTTTTGTAAAGAGTCTCATTTAAATAATATTTACTTTTAACATTTAAACCAGAAATACTATTTCAAATAAATTAAATAAAAATAATAATTTCACCGGTCAAGCCTGCCCATTTGTGCAACAGTAGCCAGCAACAACTGTTACGCTAAAAACTGGCTTAACTCACTCTCCATCATAGTTTGTTTTTATAGGAAAAGTGGGCGAACGACCAGTACGAACGAAAATATAAATAGATCTGACGTATTCTTACTTTATCAGAGTTGACGGATTAACAGACAATTCCGGAATGGAAAAGAAAGTATGTCGATCTCATAAATGAACATTTAATATTATTATTTAATAATAGTAATTTGTGAATCACATCACAAAAGTTTTTACGTGGGAATCGAACCCACAACTCGTAATATAAGTGTTCCGTATTAAAACGCTAGAGGTCACTCTTTCTCTGAGTTTTCTTTTAAGTTATACATATGCCTACGTTGTAATATTTATTGCCTCTATTATGCTATGATACATTTTAAGATTTCCTTTTAACGCAAATAATGTATAATTAGTTTGTAGGTGTTGCATAAGACTTGTCTTTCCGACAAATGAATACTAATTTTAATTCCTTTATACTTACTTCTTCGACTTAATACTTTTTGGTATAGGGTAAAAGGGTTTGATCAATCTATTAATGTAGATATTATACTAATTCCTTTGTCTTTAACATTTTGGGTTAAGCCCCATAACAATTACACATAGACATATGTACATATACGCATTTAAAAACTACCTTCTATAATAATTTCGCTCAAACTGAATCTTCAAAGACGGTATTTAGAAACTAAACCAATATAATTATCACTTAGGATCAAATAAAATTAAATTGTCTTTGGATATTTTTTTTATTAATGTAACAATCTATATAACTATGTACAAAGAAAAAGGAATACATAATTCTTTGACCTAACTTAATGACTTAGTTATCACCCTACATTGCAGCCTCTCGATGAGCTTATGATGGAAAATATTTACAATATGTTAGACTAGCAGGGAGGTATAAAATAATTCTGGATGAGGTACACTGGTCGCGTTAGAGACTTGCTGAGATTACCAAAGAGACCAGCCGTGGCCATGGCCATGGCCGTGCCCGTGGCTGAGGCCGTGTCCGTGTCCGTGCCCGTGTCCGTGGCTGACGTGCACCTTGTGATGGAGTGTCTTCACCACAGGAACCGGATAGGTCTTCACAACATGTACTGGTACCTCAACTACCTTGACGAAGGGGACTTCGACGATCTTCTCAATTGGCACGGGGTGGTCTACCGGGACCTTAACGACTCTCTCCACTGGCACTTTGACGATTTTTTCAACTGGGTAAGGAACCGGCTTGTCGACATTAACGTGTTGAACCTTGAGAACTGGCACAGGTACATTTCTGACGACCGGAACTTGAACGGGGTAAGGTTGTGGTACTGGAATCTGAACTTGCTGAGGAACTGGCACGGGCACAGGTTGGGGTACTCTGTGTGTTACGTCACGCACGACCTGGTAAGTTTCATCACGTACGCGGTATTGAGTGGGCGCTCCGTTGTTGTTGGCGAGACCGTGAATCTCGTTGATTACTGGAGCCTTAGGTCCCGGGGGTGGAGCATTACCACCTATGTTCAGAGGTCCGGCAAAGGATCCTGCAGGTCCGCCTAATGATGCACCCAGAGATCCACCAAATGATCCACCTAAAGCGGCGCCTGTAGGTCCAGTTAAAGGTGCTCCGAATGATCCGCTTATTCCGGCACCAGGTAAGCTCGCGGCACTAAGAATAGGTCCGGTGTCAGCGGATGTATCAAATCCGGTACCATGAGACTCGACTGCTAGGCCACCGCTGTGGAACCCATTTCCAGAGAATGTAGCTGATGGTAGAGAACCTGATGGGAAACTGCTCGGTGAGAAGCTCGAGGCACCGATGGGAGGTGGTGGTGGCGGCACCGCGAGCCCGCTGTGACCTCCATGTAGGATACCAGCATTACTGCTACTAAGTAACATTGCTAAAAACGCCAATTTCGTCTGAAAAAATACGACAAATTGTAAAATTATATCTTTTTATTTTGATCTATTCCAATTTTAACAAAAAAAATGTCAACTCACAAAAGTAGCCATTTTATTTAGCTAATCGCTGGCCACACAATTATGTCTGTCTCTTCACCAACAAGCGAAGCTCGTTTGTGCGGTTCCAACCTTTTCGTTCATATTTATATCACGGTGTGTAGTTAATACGAATGCGTTCAGAGAGAACGAACAGGTTATTCGTTCGTCTCTCTTTTCTAACTAATATTCTTATGAATTAATTTTAGTATCAGTTACTTAACCGTTGGCCCACTGATGTGTTTAGGCTCATCGCCAATGTTAATGAATTATGGTTTCTCAATATTAATCAAAAATAAAAATTTGTGAAATGTAATTTTATTACTAGTACTAAACTACACACATAAGTATATTGAATATCTACAAAAGTTATTCTCAATAGTGCATATTTCTTGCTCCTGTTGAAAATGATTACACTCAAGATAAATTTAAAAAAAGACAACATCTGTCACATGACGAGGTAGTAATTAGAAGAATAATTATCATGTCTGTCATTGGCGTTTAAATTATCTTTAAATTAACCCAGCTAAAATAAATATTTATTCTAGAATTATTAACGCACAACGTTCCTTTTCATATAATTTCATGGTGTGTTGTTTTTTGCTCGTTTTAATTGATGAATGAGAGCTCTTCCTTTGTATAAAATATTTTTCAAAAATCACGTCTGTTTATTTTCTTATTATATGACTTTACACCATATATGTATATAATGGTTGAGTTACATTACATAAGAATAAGTTCACCTCCTTGGTATTGAGCTGGATAAAAAAATATTTACTCCTATCTGTTTTACACTGATTACTTACTTATAAACAAGTAACAACTTTGTACTACTTTTTAATACGAATATATTACCTCATTACGAAATAACAGAGTTCAAAACATTAAAAAGAATGATTTATTTATTAATCATTTATAATATAAATAATTAAGGTTGACGTTTTACAACAAGTCTCATAAATATTAACGAATCACCGTGGACACAAATTAGCAATTTCGAAATAATAATCCATTGATCTTCACGTCACACGCAAGATGTTGTACGACAAATGTGTCCAATGATGACAGAAAAAGTGTTGCGTTTTAGATTTAATCATACATCTGGGATATGCGATGGAGACGTATCAAGAAAGCGAAACACACGCAAGTTTTTAAAACTTGTAGCGTAAGTGTTTCATTTATGCGATGTACTGAAAGAATGAAAATTTACATTACTTTTGTGGCGGTCTAGATTTTCAAAACGGATATACAAATGTATAGCCGTATTGAAAATCTATGCAGTGGAAAATGTTTTGAAGTTTATTTAAATATAACAAATTTATAAGAGGTGCTAAGCTAAGAATATAGTTCTAAGAAAAATGTAAGAGGATGGCAAGAAGGATCTATAGTCTAGAGAATAGCATTAACGGCTGTTGAATGCTGCATACACAGTTTTTTGTCTCAAAAAAGATAAAGTATTTTGTCTGCTTTTGTGGTAAAAAGCCCAGTCATATTTACCATCAAATAATATCAAAGGTTAAAAGGTATATATACTTTGACTGGCAAATTACTTAATTTAATAAATAAAATTGTGGCTCCTTTAGTTTTCTTTTATTTTCTCTTTTTAAAAATATTTATAAATTATCAATACCTTTACGACTTATACCATAAACATGCGATTTAATTAAATATTACAAGCTAACAAATGTAATAAATATTTACAATAATTTTAGTCTTAACAAAAACGTTTACATCTATATTACTTATGCTATTGAAACCAAGTTTGTATTTAAAAATTGTATAAAGATTTAACAAAATTATTTACATGAAATAAAATTTCTGCTTAATTGATAATTAAAAATAAATGCCATTTTAATTTCTTACACCACTTTAGGTAAGAATAATAGATTTCTTATAATTAACAAGTTAGAGTTTGCAAGTCAACATAATTGCTTAAGAATTATAGATTAAATATTTTTACGGTTAATGAAAACGCTAATGTATACTCTTATTTATTTAAGATTAACTATTAATGGCTTCTGTTATGTCAGATTTGTCTTCAGCTACAGGAGGCGGACGTAAAAGAGTAGGCACATTTTCTTTTACATCATCATTAAAGCTTTCTTCTTCGAACAAAGGCTCACGCTTAACAATACGTGACAAATTATATTTATTACGACGCTGCCTACGGTTGATATCAAATTTGTTTCGACTTCTACCATTCAAAATACGAATTGGTGGTGGTTTCAGTAACGGGTAAGGTTCTCCGATGATGATCTTAGGGTTTTTCCTTTGAAAGGAATGACGCTCTGGTAATAGAGAATTTGGATTTCTATATCTGCTGCCGATTATCCTATAATTTGGACTTATTTTTGGTTTTTCATCTTCTGTTTCAACTGAAAAATCATCATTATTAGTTTCGTCTAAGCCTGAGTCCATGGCCTCTCTGTTCTCGTTTTCCAAGTCATCCTGTTCTATCACCGCCCCTATAGGATGACTATGAGTGGAATCTGTTATTGGTACAAGAGTTTCCGCTTCCTCTTGACTCCGTGAATATTTTATACCTTGATAAGGAAAGCGATTACTAGTATCTACTTCAAAAAATGGACTACCAGGACTGCCTATACCGTTATTTATAACGTTATATTGACCTGCATTGTCATTTTTTAAAAGAAGTTGTTTTAATTGTGACATATCCCAGCTTAATGGATTTGGCTGGTTATACTGATTGCGATAAGATGTGTTTATATCACTTATTTTTCCTTTTAAAATTTCGGTCACCATTTTAAGATCTAGATTATATGGATTCATCACTTTAATTCCATTTATTGTAGGCAGTAACGTTTCTCTTTGGGGGTTATATTCAAGTTTAGAATTCATTTCCATTTGTTTTTCTCGTATTAATTTGCTAAGAATACTTGCGGCTACATCTATCTGGTGAGATTCAATATTTTGATTGAGTAATAAAGGTGTACTTGTAGGAATAATGCCTTGATTGACATCATTTTGTAAATGCGAAAAATGCATATTATTCATACCTTGTAACCAATATGGGATATCATTTAACTTCAAGCTGTAGTTACTATCAGAAGATCCTAGATTTTTGGAGCGTTGTATGGGTTGTTGTTGTATATTGTTTTGAGATTGTGTGTTACTTGGATTTGATTGGCCTAAGTATTGAAAAGATGGCAAGCTTAAGTCATTATGAGGTTTGTAAACCAGACTGTTAAAATTAGATTCATACTTCTTAGGGTTTTCATAACTTGGTTCTAATCGTCTTGAACCCTCTGATGGAAAAACTTCAACAGTTTTCGTTTCAGTATTAGGCCCGTAAATCATGTTTTTATCTTTATAGTACGTTTCAGAAAACGGTTTTACGAATTGATTTAAATTATTATTGATGCCTTTACTGTTGTTTGAAGAAATATATCTATTGTTTGCTTCGGTTACGCTTAATTGTGGCTCAACATTTGAAATAGAATTTGAATCATCAACTTTGACTATATTTTGTAAAACTTTGTCCTGGTCAAATGCTTGTTTTACTTTATTATCAAATATGTTTTCTCTAGAATTTTGAAAATAATATGATGACGGCGTAACCAGATTGGACTGGCCATTGACGTGAGTATTTGCATTGTCATTTGTAAAGCTGTTTTGGTTATTGTTATTATTACTAATCATAAAATTACTCGGTTCTGCATTTGAAAAAATATTTTGTGGATATCGTGCATGAAAGGAGTAATTATTCAAATAAGTTTCTTGTTGATTTTTCATGTTTTCTTGAGCTTTTGCAGCTGACTTTGCAAATTCTTGTGCGTCTGTGTTTTCAGTTTTATATTTTGATTTTTGGACATTATCATAATTTTTTCCGTTGTCTATCTGGCGATAAGAAAAATTTAATGAACTATCAGCTTGATAATTATTATTTTGTTGATTAGGATAGTTTATCGGTAAATTAACGTCATAATTCACTAAAGGTTTTCTACCATCGAGTTTCCATCCATAATCACCGTGAGAATAAATATCTTCCCTTTTGTTTTGTGGTTCCATTTCTCTCTCACGGTTCTTAAGATCATTAAATGTTTGGTAATCAGGTTGAACAAAACTTAGAACTAAATTATTTGCTGATTGCATACTACCGATCTGATGTAAATCATTGCTAGGATTATCTAAATTAGAACTCTGCTGTGTCTCTAGGTAATTACTTTGTAAATTTTGTTGCGATGCTTGTGTGTATTCTGATCTTGAATTTGGCACATTATTTAAGCTTAAATGCCTAGAGTTTTGCCAATTATCGCGACTGATATCAGGATAAATGGATGATACTGGTATCTGAGTTGAAGAGGACATTTCGTTTTGAAATTGTTGTTGCATATTTGGATTTGATTTAACTCCGTTTGCAGAGTTATCGTACTGATTCACATAAATATTTTGATTACTATCTCTGCTATTCGTTCCGTAATGAAATACATCTCTTTCTACGTTTGAAGAAGGTCTATGAACATTGTTATAGGTGGGGGATCCAGTTGGATTGTTTGATAATGTCGTTGAAATATATGATGGCGAATTTGCTGGACTTGATAAAAATAATGGTGATGAACTTGAAACATAATTATTGGATGGTGTAATATATTGATTATTGGGAGAACTTGTAGATAAATATAAAGTAACTGATGAGGGTGTACTTTGTATAGCCTCAAGGCCAAAAGAGTGAGCATTGTGATATTGATAACTATTTAAATGATTATTATAGAATGGAGGAGGATATTTAGGTTCTAATTGTGGTGTTAAGTGATTTTGTTGATTGCCATTATTATAGCTTGAGGAAGAAATGGTTGAATATTGATACTGTGGTTGAGGGGTTGCTGTATTTCCAAAATTAGGAGCTGGAGTTGATATTTGCTGCTGCTGTTGCTGCAACTGCTGTTGTTGATTGTATTGACTTTCTACTCTTATCTGCTGAAGAAATTCTTCAGGTGGTAATGAATATTGCATTCCCGCATACTGGTTAGTTGATCCCGTGTCGGTGTCCTTTGAACCTACATTTAAACTTTGTTTGTTAATATCTTCTTCCTCTTCTTGCTGATGAAATGGATTTTTTATACGATAAACCTTTCTAGTTCTCCCCCTGTCTGCGCGTTCGTAATCAGAATATTTGTTGGAATCATCAACTATTTGATATTGGGCGTTAACAGAACTAATGGACTGGCTATGAGGATCGCTTTGGACAACATTAGTGCTGTAACTTGTTCCTGCTTCAATCTCGCCTTCATTTGATGATATTTGCTTCATGTTTATATTGTTTTGATCAGAATATCCATCCCGGCATCGGACGTCGTTGATGACCAAAGAAACAACAAGTATCAGTATCTGAAATAAAATAAAAGTTATTTAAAATAATTTACCAAAATAAATCGATTACTAAAATTTCGATAACTAATTACGATAGCACAGTGTCATTTTATTAACTGACTTCAAAAGAAGGAGGTTATCAATTCGGTGGGTTTTTTTTTATATTGAGAATCAAGTAGACGATATGTTACAACCTAGACGATATGTTACATACGATTCGTAAACGCAAGAACCTTGTATAAAACGCTGGAAGGATGGTACGCAATTATTTAACTCTAGGTATGCACCGCGGTTTTACCCGCCCCGCAATTTTACTTAAACAAAATATTACTTACACAACTATATATAATAGTACTCTATTTTATAGCATTTTGTCGAACATGTTTGACATGGTTCCTTCAATTGATATAACTTTTTTATTTATAAACCGATTGAGATAATACTAACACTAAATGTTAAGTGAAGCTTACTGAACTATATTAGTGAAAACCGCATCCAAATTGGTTAAGCCGTTTCTGAGATTACCGCGCACAACCGCACAGACAAACGGACAAAAATTCAAATAATCATTGTTTTGGGTTTCATTGCGTTTATGAAGGCCCCCAATAATAGTTTTACTCAAATATCTTCCATGTACAGACAGCAATCAGTTAAATTTTTATTATACGTATTAGAACGTACCTAAATTTGATCGAGTCCTAGACAGATGAACATGGATATTGCCAGCTATCAATTTTAATATAATGTAAGATAAAATATCTCATAATATAATTTTGTTTTATGTTAATAAATAATAATAAGTAAATGCTTTATTGCAAAATTTTACAATCAATTTCAATAGAGCCTGACGACTCTCACACTTGGTTGCCCTGTATTTCCCTTCCCCTGTTTAGTTTACATTTTAGTGCCAATAAACATAATTAAATAACTATACATTAAAATTAAGAATTATCTAAAGGAAAAAAAAAGACTAAGAAATCAATTAAGAAATGTTGCTTGTATACATTTAGATACGTGCAATAAACAATGTACATATGTGTTAGTTATTGATTCCGACCCGTTGTTACTTTCGTAAACTAATGATATGTATTCCATTTATATAATTCTCTTAGTTAGAAGAAAAATGCCAATTGTACAGTTATTAAGTCTTGGATATACCTTCATTAATTAAATGTAATGTTCGGTAATGAGTGCGTGAGAACCATCTTTAAAAATATAAAAGTTAAGTAATAATTATTTATTTATTTTACTATTACGTGTAAAAAAGATTAACGATAGATGGAGACGTCGACACACCGCTTACTTGAACAAATTCTCGTAACTGTCATCTTAATGATAGACGCTTTTTAAACAGTTCAACAGTGGTAGAGCCCGAAACAATAACATCTGTTACACGAATGGGCCGACTCGATACCAGGACCTCAAGAAAATAGGCGTGAAGTATAAGTCTGCGTTTCTGGCCGTCCGTCTTCTTCCCCTTCCCACGCTTTTCTCATAAGGATAGGATGGGAACGGGAAGAGAGCAGGATAAGGAAGGGGTTAACGAGGAAAAGGAAATATCTTATTTTCTGTCTATACCCTCCTCTGTCTATTAAAGGTAGGCAACGAATCTGCAACACATTTGCTTATTGCGGATGTCTTTGGGTATCGCTTACTTAACATCTGGTTTTGCCCGTTTGCCACCTTCATCTATAAAAAAAAACTAAATTTAAGCTATTTTACTTTTAGTTACCTTTAGTTACCGTTACCTTAGTACTGAAGAAAAGTAATACCTTATTGTAGTCATATAGAAGTAATAGTTACTTTAAAAACCCTGACTGACCATAATTATGACTGAAGTCATATTAACTTTAAGACTCCGGAGAACAATACGAATCAAATGACAAATGACTCTACGCTACAGGTTTTAATACAACGGATATGCAACTTTACCCTCTGCCTGGATCAGTTGGGTAAAAAAGAAATATTTATAATGATATCTTATCTACGTAATTGATTGACCTTAAAACTCTGAAACGACTAAGCTCTAAAAATATTAAAATCTGTCAGGTTGTAAAAATATTTTACCATTAGAAAGCTACAGTTACTACGATGAAAAATAACCGATGTTTGCTTTTTTTAATATGCACAATGCACGAATAGCTCTTACATAGTTTAAAAATTCTAAAATTAAAATAGAAATGCAGTTATAACATTTTTTTTCTCTTTATAATTGTTGACTTTAATTTATTATATTGAAATATCAAGTTACAAGTATAAACTATGATCCCATGGAGTCAAAGATCATTGCCACTCACAATTATCTATGGTCTTAACCTTAGGACGCGACAATAACGTTTCTCTGCCCTTTAGCGTTCACTCCTCTCTCTTGCCTTACTCGGTACCTAAGGGAAAGTTCTAGGGACTCTTGATTTACTGTTATAGGAATAACAACGTTTCGGAAATCAATAAAACGTGATTTTCAATTCTATAAATTCAAATGTTAAAATTATAAAATAAGCAAAGTTAGATACTTTATTTCCTAAGGATAAAATGGTCTATTGACGTTTTGTAAATTTTTAATTTTAAGCAGTGCGCATATAAGCAAATGTATATAAGGGAAATCGACACTTGAAATTATTTATCAGTTTATGGTTTCAAGTTGACAAAAATGATAGCCTCAAGTTATCGAATACTGTTTTTCTTAATCCATCTGCCGATTAACAGATGCTACCTATGTTATATAATCTCACAGAATTAGGTAAGAAAAACGACGTGACGAAGAGAAATCTATACCGTTAGAATATTGATGATTAATAACTAAACTATATCCTTGTGTTACATCACATCTGGTATATACGGTCAATATAGATTTTCTAAAACAAAGTTTTGCAATAGGTCTGCGAGTGTTCGCACGTATGTTTTCAATAATAAACCGTATCACGTCATGAGTCATGGATAAAGCTTGTATGCATAGTGAGGATGTGAAATTAATAAATATTTTTCTGTTTAAGTATAAATAATTGAGATACGCTGTTTTATTGTTTTAACTTTCACTTAAGACTTCAAGTTTTTTAATGTGAAACATCTTGGCACGCGTGTTGGCAGTTAAATCGAGCAGCACGCCGTGACGGTAGACGGTATGACGCTCTTTCAGGCCGTGATGGCCCCTCTACGTCTCCGATCTCGACTGTGTATGTGTGCGCGCCCGTCAAATTTATATTTATAAATAATTGTATTCTGTAAAAATACTTACAACAATTAAAATAAATATTGTTAATTTAATTAATATTTTAATTATGAAACTTTATTTTGTTTTATTGTTCTACTCCGTATTTTTATTTTTCGGTATGTAATAATTTAGCAGATTTTGTCGAAATTAATTTTACCCCATTGGAAAACTTATTATTACACTTTATTTAGATTTTATTATGATTAATATGATTTTATTTACATTCTGCTATGAGTTCTATATTCTAGTGAAGGTTGGTGATCTTTATGACTAATCTATCTGAATCTAATCTAAAAATCTAATCTAAAAACTATCGCTGCACATATTCAATTACTGACGCAGGATTTTCTGCCAAGACATTATTCTTTGGCCAAGTCTATGAAGGCTATTTATTTTCTATGACGACTGGCACGAGTTCCGATTTCCTGTTTCACTTTTAAATACATTAATATAAATATATAAAACAGTTTCAGTTACTGTGCCGAAGGTTGCTTCTGGGTGGGTATCACGTTTTGTTTTGTTTTATTCATTCACCATTAGGTCAATGTCCACTCTCACCACATCGCTTTGTTGAATAAAAACAATCATCGGAACAACCACTCGTCTCTTAAGTGACCTTAATTTATTGTACAAATAAAACTGCATTACCTCGGATATTGATAGTGAAATTTATCGTAAATAAAAACCAGTTCCAGTCGCTTCAACATCTGACCCGACTAATGTAAACATGGAAGCTAATTTGCATAGACCAGTTCGCCGTAATGTAGAACGGAAATATTTTGGAATTATGTAATACACTTGCTTTATATTACACCCAATCGGGACACGGCATACCTACACTTTGATCACGTAAGATCACCGGAGAAAGTGGGCGACCCGGGGACGACCGCATTAGTTTAACGCTTGTTTTAGTTGTCATCTGTGTTGTCTTAGCAAATCTAAATTTAAGGTCATGACTCAATTGTACAAATACAAATATTACGAGTGGCTTACTGCTTTCGGTTGCAATTATTTTCTTTGTATCGAATGACGCTAGTTGCTCGGAATAACTATTAATAATTTGAAATAAATTTAGTATTTAGTGTAGTAGTACGTTTAAAGTGTTTTAATCCAGTATCCAGTTTAATAAATCATCAATCAGTTTGTTAAAGTATCTGAGCTGTGATGAATGATAATAAATGATACTACAGTTTCGTTTTCACTCGAGGATCGATAGCTTTATAAATATCACCGACCGATTGTAAGGCCTGGCACTTTATAATCGGGCTAGGCAAATTCTAAACGGTCGGCACATTGTCAGTTTAACGAGTTATTGAGAATGTGCCGCTTCTTTTTTAGGCACTTTACAAAGAAGCGACGTAAGGCAGGCGCATATTTATCCAATAGACATGAATGTCTTTGTCTACAAAACGAACTTTGATCGCTGATTGGTCGAAACTTGAGACCCGCTTTTTTTATTCGTTGTCAATCATCCTTTAGTCAGACGCTAAACGTAAACAAAGAAATGTGACGTTATTTTCAATTGTTTTCGTAGCATTAGTAACTATTTAATTAATTACACAAGTTATTTATTTTTCAACAGGTTATGGACAATGAAAAGTAACGAAAAGAATTTTAAACCTATTGAGTTCCGACCGATCATCGCGGACGTTTCCTTAGTCGAACGACATTTTTATCATATTCACAATATGCGTACCGTACTTCACCCAATGACTTCGCCCCATTAGAAAGTGACTGGAAATGAAACGGCATATTGTCAATAATTCGTTCAACTGAGAATGTGCCGACCGTTTAGAATTTGCCTAGCCCAATTATAAAGAGTCTGCTCTGACAATAGGTCGGTGACATATACATACATTGGCACTTAAAAGAATATTGCGCTTGATAAATTATCAGCCAGTTAAATTAGCGGTGTCCAATGCCTGTGACAAAGATGTACCTGGACTCTAATACTGCAATAAATTACAAGCGATCGCGGGCTAGTGTATATTGACCCATAAAACGAAATGTCATTGTTATTTATCATAATGTTATATATAATAATAGAATGCATGTGGTTCATTACATTTCTCGGAGCAACTACTTGAAAATAGTATCAGATATCAGTATGAGACAATAACAGCCAATAAAACCAAGCAAACCTGTACATAACCCATGACTCTGCGGCCATTTCTTACACTGTAACTTTGACCTCTGGCTATTACCAGATATATGAAATATAAATAAACTAGTCTCTTTAAAATTAAACATTATTCAATATTTTCTCAAAAAATATGTTTATAAGTTAACAAAATAAGTACGCTTTTTTACCTAAATCAAAATAGGAATTGCAATACGTTTTTTATGATTCTGGTGCGATTATTACATTATATAAAGAACTGATCAGAACACAAAAAGAAATATGTTTGCTTAAATATCGAACTCCGAAGCCGCGTCGTATCAGCTGCTCGGTCCTCCGGTGACTTAACCTAGCCAATTAATATCGAACTGTTCACATATGTTATGGAAAAATCGTGATTAAAATGAAAAATCATATTTTTATCAGTGACCTATTCGAAAGCGTTGGCAGCTTCCGAACTTCAATCTGATTTCTCTAAAGGATCGGTTACTCAATAAGTTAGCTAAGATAGCGCTTTTTATGTGACTTCATTATTTTTAGTAGAAAAAATAACCAAATGTAGAAATAAATTGAAGCCTTTATGCAATAGTTCATGATTAAAATTTCAAAAAAAAACTTTATTTGAAATTAAAACTTTTATCAGATCTAAAACTGCATTGCATTTTTGAAACTTTTTGTGACTAAAAATAAAAAAAGAATAAATAGTTAAACTCTATCTATATTTCAAAACTAACACACTAAGATTAAATCTTATCTATGTAAATAAATAATCTTACCTAAAGTTACATAAAAATACAACTTTAAGTTATTATATTATAATATTTAATTAAATTTTAACTCAATTGTTTTTATCTTTTACATATGCGAAACATTATGCAAGGGTACGCAATAAACGTAATTAAAGAAATCAACAACGAAATCAAAATACGTAAAGCGTACATTTTCTAACTCATCTTAGTGTGACAGCAACTGTATAATTACAAAGTAATTGACTCTCACTTAATTACTGACGGAGTTATAATAGTTGTTTAATAATTATTAGGCAGATTAATAATTAAAATAATTTTAAACAAATAACGTAATAATGTTAAATTTATTAATTATATAAAGGTGACATCTAACGTAAGGTGTTATTAAGTTTGTTATAAGTTTAAGTTAATATTTTCTTTTCACTTGATGTGAGAATTTGTTAATATGAGCTGTGTAATTCGAACGCAGTAGAATGTATTCTATGCCAGTACAAAACATAATACTTACAAATCTTATCTAGACTAAATCATGTGGGCTGTGTGTAGCGGAAACAAAATAATATGATGTGTCTAGCAACGTGACAAATGTTCATCGTCAATTCCCGATGCATACGATAGGCTAACTCTTTGTTTGGCAAACAAAAAAAAGACGATTTTTTCTCTTTGAAAAGCGAATACCGCTCGCTACCCATGAATTAAAAGAATTAAGGACTTTATTATATGTTAAACATTTCTTTCATTTTCAGTAATGTATTGTAAGTAATGTGATTAAGAATGTGTACTAATTTTATTCCGAATAAATCTAATAATAATGTAGCTTATAACAATCTTTGCATTTATAAAAATTGTTACTATAAAATTTACAATTAAGCAAACGTTAAGTATCACAAATACAAAAGCACCTGCTTCTAAGTCAGTAAAAAATAGCTTAGAGGTAGTTAAGTAGAATTACGATCATATATGTTTTATTGCTCCTTGAGCAACATGTGGACCGGTCATTAGTGACCACAAGATATTCATAACAGCTACATCATTTCCCTTAAAAATCTAAATAAATAATTTAAAAGATTTCATTAATTTAAGAATTTCTATGTAAAGAAATAATTTTGACATCTGATTTAAGATTTATTTTATGTTCTATGCTCTATTAGTATGTACTTACCGCTTTATTTATAAACTTCATTTTTACGAGCTACCACCAAGCACAAGTGTATAAACTTTAATATTAACACCACATAACAAACACAATCTCACACCATATTAGTATCAATCTTTTGAATTAACTTTATTACAATTTGTAAGGGTTGTTGCCTGTGGTCTTGAGCGTTGCAGTCGTGGTGAAATGAAGTTCAAGGCTACTCTGTGCTAGGTTTATATACGAGGGTAGCGAAGCGTGCAGCCTTCGATGTGTGCTGTACAATAACTGCATACTGCACGCTTCCAATGTTTCATACAAACGTTACTCTCGGGATAATTGATCTTGAATGACAGTCTCGCAAACATTCGTTACCATTGCGTTGTTTAAATAGACATAGTTTTTAAACGTGCTTGATATAATTGCCATGGAATCTTGGTTTAATAATTACAATCGACCATAACATAAACCGTATGGTAAGTGACGGACGGACTATAGATATATGACGAATAGACCACTGAATACCAGTGAGAGTGAAAGATTGTATTGTGTCATGATGCGGCTACTTATTAAAAAAAGTGCTACGTCCTCACAGAATCTTTGCATGACGACATTAATACTTTTACCACACTTGTGATATGTGAAGTGCGGGTAATTAGAAGTAAAAACTCACTTTTTTTTCTTCAAAACAATAATAATAATTAATATTAATCTGTTTTCATTTTTACTTAAATCCTGTCAATTGGCCCCAACTGCTTTGCAGTTTCGGGTGCTTATGCACATATAAACATTTCATAAAGACAATAGCAAGGTGATAAATGAGCTCCCTACGCTTCTAGGACAGGATATTAGAGGCCAAGAAGGAATAACTAGAGTGACTTCCGCTCACAGGAGCTACTGACCCCGTGATACAAATAATAAATATGCGCTCACGCCCGTAATCCAGAGGGGTAGAAATTACGGATTTTCATTTGGCGCGATCCTGGCACACACTTCTACATCCACAGATCCACGCATACATGCTCGTCGGTTACGTGTACTCCTCATATCGCCCTAATTTGATCGATATAAGTTCTTCTTGGACGTCCCGTCAATATAAATAATAGTAAATCATGTGATATAATAGTCAAAAGATGAGAACCAACGATAAAAGATATGACAAGATAGACATGTTGAGGTAAGAAAGAGGTGATTTTTTTAACCTGTCATCGGTTGATAGCTCTTTGAACTTTTAACTATGATTTAACCAATGTAGGACGAACGCGCATTTTGTAATGACATTGCGAAATCCACGAGGTGCTGTTTTCATATATATTCATTAACATAAGTGTCATGGTGACTTACAGGTCACACGTTCGCCCACTGCCATAATGTAGAAGAACCATTGCTGTTACATCTTTCAACAACAAAAAATAGTTTAACGAAATATAATAGTAGAAATAAGGTAAGAAAATTAGTACAAATTAGACAATTTTTCTTTTGTTGGGAGTTTACAAACACAGCATATTTAAAGTGATCTATCGATACCAGTTCGATCTAGGAGATACTTCGACCTGAGAACGTACTTAATCAGACACGTAGTTATGTGGGATGCTGAAGGGCGCATCCCTCCCGTCCCATCCTCCTCTTCTTTACTTCTTCTAATTTTCTTTTTTACGTTACGGGTTACAAGCATGAGCGCATATTAATTTCCTTTTTTAAACATGAAGGCTGGTTACATATTTTTATTCCTTCTAATTGTTCTCGATTTTGATGGTAAGAAATGTAATTTAAAGTCAAGTAAGCCGCTATTTCGCCTTCTAAAATATTAAAAACAAGTCAAGTTTTCTAACAACTTGGACCATGCAATCTCTAAGTAACAACTTGTTGTTAGTTAATACCAAAGAAAGCTTGATAAATATCTAACATGTTGTTCAATTCAACAATATTAACCTTTGCCTCGCGTTACCTTCTGAGCAAGTATTCTGAGGTTCATCTGATGTTAGAAGCACCACCTTTACTTTTAACTCATTAGTCATGGTGTATGTAAATTATTGCTTTCGATAATAATTACACGGTTTCACAATACGAAAAGCGGTGATAGCTTGCATTGCTACCTTCTCACGTATATAACGTATCGGTTACGTATTGCTGGTTTATAATTTGAACCCTAGGCGAGAAATTATTTTTTTAATGACAGAAGGAGGTAAATGTATGAAAACTTGTTTAGCCACGTTAGACGTTATTTGGGGGCGAGGGGGGGTTAATTTTATATGTAGCGTGAACAACATGGTCAACATGCGTCAGCATGAATTGTTTTTCTCATACTTTTCTTGAATTCAATTTTGAATTGTATTGTAAAGATAAAAAAGTGTTTATTTTTATTTTATTTATTTATGAACTATTGTCGCGCCTTGCCACCTGTTTTAGTTTTGTTGTGTTTTTTATTTATTATATAATATTATAGTTACGTATCAACTTGTTTACAGGGAACAAAATCGGAGTTGATAAAAAAACATGTAGAGTAAAGAATGGCAAGGTGTGTTTGTTTACTTTTTTCAAACAAAAAAATGTATGCAGAAGTTGTCGAAATACGTATAATTCATACTTATATACATTTACCTCTTATTTTCTTGTAACTTTACGTTTTCTATTGCAACCTTTAAGCGAAGAGAATAGA
>JWHW01042001.1:442407-453169 GCA_000931545.1 Papilio glaucus
CTGGGCGAGTTCCTCGCGGAACCCGCTCCAGTCTGCTTTCCTTGTAGTGTATTTCCGGGTAGAGGAGGCAATTCTAGTGGCCGAAGCCCTTCCCAGGTTCAGGTCGAACAGAATTGCCTTGTGGTCCGAACTGGACACATCCCCCGCTAGGCGCCAATTTTCGACTTTACCGAGCATTTGGGTCGAGCAGGCTGTAACATCGACGCAACTGGAGAACCGTGATCCGCCTCGGATGACATCAAAAGTGGGCTCAAACCCCTCATTCAGTACATGTAATCCTAGCTCATCGAGCTTGGCTGCAGCTTCGATCCCCCGCTTGTTAGCTTTCCGGCTGCCCCACCATGTATTCCACGCATTCAGATCACCACCCAGCACCACGCATGCGGTTATTAGCCCCTCCACGGCGGCTCCCATCTCTTCTTATAGCGGCTCGATTGGCTTATCTGGCTACAGGTAGACAGACACCAATCCCACCTCCCATGCCGCGGTCCTCAACCTAGCAACGGCTACGTCACAGGTTGTTAGATCCGGGCAGTGGGAGATATCTATGGTGTCGTCAAACAGTACAATGGCCGCCTTAACCACCTTTCCGGTGATTAGGTTCCTGGCACATTGTACTGTTTTTGTCCCTGGATGCTGCCTCATCTCACCGCTATTCCCTGTGTAGGGCTCTTGGAGAAGTGCAAACGTAAGCTTACGCTTAGTTGCCTCCATAATGAGTTCCGCCGTGGCTAGCTCTGACCGCTGCAGGTTCGCCTGCACGGCGTGATACTGGGGCCGTCAGGTAGAAGTCGTATTTGGGTACCCTAAGTCGTATTTGGGTTAATAAAGTTACGGCAGCTCAATGACCGCGCAGGTCGCTAATTTTTTATAGCATAAGTTGGCAAACGACCAAGCGGGTCACCTCATATTAGGTGACTGCTAATCATAGACATCTGCAACAAGCTAATGAGTTGTAGATGCGTTACCTACATTTAATGAAAAAAAAAACAAAAAAAGTTCCTATCCATCCCCTCCCTCGTCAAATCTTTAACATTTGAATTTAAACAATTAATATTTAAACATTTATTTATTAATGACCTGTAAGGTTCTTTATTTTTTTATTCTATTTACCAATCTGATAATGAATGAACACTTCGCTTAGGAGGATTCATTTCTGGCAATTAAACATTTAACACTAATATTTTGATGTATCTAAATGATGTTTAATCAAAACGAAAATTCGACCTTTCCAAGTAGACATTCATTATAACTTTTATGTGCAATATCGAAAGAGACGCATTTGCAAGAGATTTGCAAATTAAACTTAACTTTATGATAAATATAAAGTTAATGGATAATAATGATAGAATCGTTTTAACAGTCGATTTGTTCCTATTGTCTTATAGCTGAACAAATTCCGTAGAAAGTTTATTAAGTCATAAAATATTAACCCGCTATAATGGCTATTAGAAGACTTCAAGTATTTATATTTTTTATTACCACAATCAGCAAGTGATTGTCATACATGAAAACTTATGTTATTGCATCAAAAGACATCAACGAGCGCTGTTAATTCGACGCATCGTATTAACAAATCGTTTATGTCTTTTGTTCCAGAATAATGCATATTGTACAGATAGTGAATATTTTTATGTAGTATAATTTTTATTACGACATTTTTATTGTTAATTGGTATACATACGTGATAAGGAATTAAGTGTTAAATAATTAATAATGTAGCGCAATTTAGAATGATTGGTAAATTTGTGACAATCATAATCATAATTTTTGTACCTTTTTAAAAACTTAAATTTAATTAGGATGTCGATTAATATTTAAAAAGATCGTTTATTATTATTAACTTGTTCAAACTTTACTTAAACCTAACTTACAACAAATTTCTAGAATTTAATTTGTTGTATTATTTATTTACAAATTATTATGATTATTTACCTTATTAATATAGCCAATATACAAATTACGAGATTCAATTCCAGTTCATATTAAATTGCATTCATATTATGACATTGTACTTCTTTGATTCTTTTATTACGATAATTTTAAAATAAAATGTAACATATTTATTTGTAATTGTCCTTCTCCCAAACGAGATGTTACAATTTCAACGAGTAATAAGTTCAGCCATAAAACTTTTAAATATTTACACAACTTGCAATCAAGTTACCCTCGCGAGGTCGAAGAATGTCGTTGACATTGAATTTTATAGTATGCCAAAAGAGAAATATTCGATGTAAAGTTACTAAAAGGTTCTAATTTTATTGTTAAATCCGTATTCGATATGGATTGTACGTATTTCAAGTCATAAATATTTTTGAAGCTTTTAACATGCTGTTAATATTAGAAAGTATTTAATTGACTTTTGTCACCAAGTATAACCGGATGAATAAGTAACTCATATGCATTTTTATTACATGCAACTTAAAAACTAGTCGAATTTCTATCATATGATTAGAATTCTAGATGCTAACGTTGAATCCAACAATTTTACATTCGATTTCAATATATAGCAACTAGAAAAATAAATATGCGTTCACGTCCGTAACCCAGGGGGGTAGGCAGAGATCATGGATTTCCATTTGGCGCGATCCTGGCACACCTCTCTCGCTTCTTCTACACTCATACATCTACGCATACATGCTCGTCGGTTATGGGTGCTCCTTATATCGCCCTTTTTTAGTAAGCCACTATTCTGATCGATATAAGTTCTCTTAGGGCATCCTCTACCAACACTGCTATTCACTTTTGCTACATAAATTTGTTTCGGTATTCTGTCATCATTCATAAACAACAATTCAAAAACTAGACTTACTCCGCACACATGACTTCCAAAAAAAGTCATTGGTAAGTAACAAAATTGCCTTACTTCGTACTGGACAAACAGGTTTGAAATCTGTGCGATTGTCAAACACTTTCAAGATCTTATTGAATTTTTAATCTGATTTGATTATCAACTGATTTCTAAAGTTTCAACTTAACCGGAATCGTTTATTTTGATTAATAATTCTTATTATCATTTCCCTTTCAACTTCAAAATGAAACTTAGAAACAAATTGACAATCTGCTAAATTGATCCAGGCTGTCTTTAGTTATAGTATGTAATAGTCGATTATAAATTATAATTTACTTCATATACGAATAATGTACGGTTATTTACTATAAACACTTCCTAATTCACACTTACAATGTAAAAATAGAATGAAAGGTAACAAAAGTCATATTGCTTTTACGAATCGGAAGCATATATTGACAATATCAAAGAAAGAACTTATCAAGTCAAGTCAAATATTATGTTACTTTTTCAATCGTGAATAAACTGTTGCTTGGCTAAAATCCCACCTGATATTAAGTGGTGATGTGTTCGAAAGATGATACACAATAATTGAGGAAAGATCAGGATAATGTAGCCTTCTAATGATGAATGAAATAATGCAATCGGTTCAGTAGTTCCAGAGTCTGCCATTACAAACAAACAAACCTATTTTCTTCATGCTATTAGTTTAGATTAGCTCTTAATACAATATGTCAACAAAAATTTGTTTGCTACAGTTTGTAATAATAAAAAAATATTGTACTCTCAAATAAGTAAACATTATTAAAAGTTTATTAAAAAAAATTAGAAGAACTAAATAAACTTCGATTTCTCCAATAGACTTAAGATAATATCAAGTATATAAATAACAAATATTTACCAATATAAACCAGCGCATCTTGTCTTCTTCTCGGTCTTGTCACTGCGGCTATCTGTCAAAAGAAAACAGATCTCTATAAGTTATTATCACATCACTTTTGTATCACATCACTGTTATTATGGATTCACAAACGCACGCCACTGCATACCTGCTGTGTTTCGGTGTTCCGCTGCGAATGTGTAGAGCAATGGGTTCGCGAAACACTATGTTACCTTCTTTTATACCTCGGAAACATTCTCGCAAGATGCGCCGCGAGCCTCCGCCAGTCCGAAAGCACTCACACACTCGAAACATTCGTACAGTCCATACGCTAAACTAAAATGCGCACTTTCACACTTCCGTCTTTAAGCTTGAAATTTATTCCTGTATCTAATTTATTATGTATTTAAACGTGTATAGTACCAATAGTCAAATACAATATAAATAATACTATTATCTATATATATTTACTACCGAGACTAACAAGCATTAAATTAAATAATTTTTTTATAAAACTCAATATATAAATTTATCCGTTATCAGTTAAGGACACAAAAGAACAGCGGGTATCGTTAAGTTACGTTAAGTAATCCGGGAAACATAAACATCCACAACACCAGAAAAACTTCACCATTGCCTTCGATTAATTTCCATGTTATTAAGTACATTTCTTCTCACTTTTTTTACCTAGAGATTTTTAGAAAATATAATTCGACATCGAGGATTTAATACGGCTGTAGAAAATTATTTGCACTTGAGTTTAGCGAATCGGTCATAAATAGACAGTGGCGCTTTAAATTTATTTACATATAAGTAAACTCATGCCAACTATTTGCTAAGTTTGCTTGTAAATCTAAATATTGTTAATACCTACGTATACATACTACACATACCTAAGTTTTTTCAGTTAGTATCCGTATAACAAAATTCGACATGCTTAAAAGATTGTCAAAACATGCAACTGCATCGAATTTAATTCGTCAGTCCATCAGTTCAATCTACATCACGTAAATGTGCCGCTATTTGTTGCACGTAATGTATATTCAGTAACAATGACGGGAACCCGTCCGTTGTTTTGAGAGTCGCTCGCATGGTGATTATGTTATAGAGAAAAGAAAACTGTTTCTTGTAAAAAATTAACGTTATGCAATATTAAACCTTATAATGTAATTAAAAGACTGAGTTACTATAAGTTTATTAAAATGTACACACAATATAGTTACTTTCTCTGCTCAAACAATGGATTTTTTTCAATGAAAAACGCTTTTGCGTATTGTAACTGACAAACTTATAACGTGTAAATTGAAAATTAATAATAACTGTGTGTAAATAAATTAGGGTAAGGTTAATATTTTTTTTTTCTTTTACTATATGTCAAGAAGTATTTTTTAACAATCTACGTATACACAACTTTACAAAAGTAAGCCCTCAGCCTAATAGCTCTGCCTGACTTGGAGCCCACGGTGACATCGCCAGCGACTCAAACCTTTGGCGTCCCAAGGTCGCCATGTAGAGTAGCCATGGTGTCTCGTCAAGCAATTCGTTTACTTAAAAAAACTCCTGCTGTTGGCAACTGTGTGAGGCCAGTTGCAAGTTGCATTGCATGTGTACATTTTTGTGGCGACGTGGGGTCTTTGTGTGTCAGAACTCGTAACTGTATGAACTTAAGTTCATATAACTAATATAAATAACAATACAATTATTCTATGTATATTTCTATTTTGTTATATTATATATCTTCGCTATAGTCACAAAATAATAATTTAATCCTAATACTGGCAACAAACACAACCATATTGCAACATATATGTACGTTTAGAAAGTAAAACAAATCTTGACTTTCTTGTATTCCGCCAATCTAAGAACATCGGTAAATACCCAAGTAAGGTAAAAAGCTTAATGTATATTCCTAATTACATTCTGATCGTCGATTTACGAAAGCAAAGCACGGCTTCAAAAGTTTTCAAGCACCCATTGAGCGTAATCATGATAAATTAATTGTAAGTCACATGTCGAAATTTACATTCTAGTTGCACAAAAACTATATATCGCTTCAAAATTGTCTTACAAATATCTGATCTTAATTAATCAAATTTACAATAGCTAAAGTTGGCGGTAATAAGTCATCTTCACAGTTTAATACCTGTCAAATGTAACTATATAACGTGATGGAATAATTGATAGTCGTTTGTGTAACTGAAAAAGTATAGACCAATTTGAGTTAGATATGCATCAGTACAATTACATCGTAATGCATTAAGTGCTGTAACAATAATTAACATACAAACAGCTTCTTATGGACTGTAATGATATCTTTTATAACGTGGTACTTGCGTAACAAGTACAGGCAGATGGGCCGCTCGAAGTAAACGAGCAGCAGCATACGAGTGAGCAACAAAAGTACTACAAACATGAAAGTGTTTAGTGTACTCTAATATCGTCAAGAAGCGACTTGTTTTTGTTCAGCGTCTATCATTGATATAACTTATTTGGTTAGGTTTTTTAGGAAATTTCTGTAAGAAGGAATTTTACGTATTTTACCTTAAATTGACTTGATTTGTTGTTGATATGTGAATGTTAAGAGATAAAAAATAAAAACAAATATGTTATGGATAATGACTACATATACATTTTTGTTTCCGTTGTGTTTTTACACTTGTTTAAGTGAAGCTACGGTTGGTATCAGACCTTTTGATGATAACTTAAGTAAGTTCAGTTAAACTTACTTAAGTTATCATCAAAACGTTTAGGCTAAGTGCCTACTGAACTTTATCTATAACCCGTGTACCTATAAATGCCTTATCATTGGAAACAGTAGTTTAAAAGTATGTTTAAGATACTTGATTATAATAGCTCTTAAATATAAGCCCTAGGTTTAGGGTATAAAATTTTGTTGTGTAGTGTGAAATAGTGTATAAAAAAGCTACGAGCATGAAAATGCGGTGCTATAAAATTGAGATGACGAATAGGAATTTCAATCAGCATTTTAATTAAACAACTTAATGCATGTTCGTGTTTGTGCATTACTGGCAGACATGCATAGTTTATTATAATTTTCAAATAAAATTAATTTTTTTTATCGTTTTAAGATATTTTTATATAATGATTGATCTATGTATGTGTCTGGTTCTTAATTATATAAAATCTGGTTAAAATATCTGTAATTATGGAAAGTTTTATTACTAATTAATTTTAGTAATAAATTTTTCATTTTCAACTATTATAAAACAATTTATCTAACTAAATGAATTTGCGCTTAAGCACGTAACCCATAATCCATTATGGATTTCCATTAGGCGCGATCCTGAGACACCTCTCTCGCTTCTTCTACACTCTTACACCTACGCATACATGCTCGTCGGTTACGAGTACCCCTTATATTGTCCTTATTTAGTATGTCACTTATCTAAAATCTAATTTATCTAAGTTAATCTAAAACAGTCGATCTTAGTGGTGATTAATGGGGAAGACCTACGGGTAGTAGCGAACGACTATCGGCTGATAATGAATATGAACATCTTCCATATGTATATAAAAGAAGAAACTTAGTGACTGATATAATCACCAAACTGCTGGGCCTAGAGACTCGAAATTATTCACAGAGATTTCTGTTATTACGTAGGCGAACACTAATTAAGGATTTTTCTATACTCATCCCCTAAAGGTCTGAAGTAGGGGATGAAAGTTAGTATGGAGAAATTATAATTCAATGTAAATTTACCTCAAATCTATATAATCTAAAATATTAAATAAGATTCAGTTTAAGATTCAAAGTCATCATAAATTTATTCAATAACGTGGAAATAATGAAAAATAGCAAATTACTATAAAATACTACAAAAATATTTCAAAAAGGTGGTCAATTTTCTTTAATGTGTCAGGAAATACGATATAAATTAGTAATTATCAAATTAAGGTTAAATAAATGTGAACGTCGCAATCAAATATGAGATGTCTCGTAGTGCAACTTTTTGCATACGTGTGGTAACTATGTAACTTTTCCTGGTTTAATATTTTAAATAAACATTTTATTTATTTATTAGAGCAATAAGCTTAAATTCTAATTGTAATACAGTTAATTTATTATCTACATATATAATTTTATAAGTTTAGTAGCAAGCGAATAAATTTTTTGTGGGTCCATCTATCAAAAGACTAATAATTATAAATAGATAATAATATTTAGTGCTACCTGTGCGAAGTCAGGGCACGTTCCTAGTCACTAATACGATACCGGAGAACTTGTAAATGAAGACTGTAAGCCGGCCAACAGCAATACGTTACTTCTTTTGTGTTCTTCTCTTAAAATATTATTTTTCAATTCTCTAGAAGTATTTATAAGATTAGGCATAAAATTTAAATCTTATTGTTGTTGAATGTTATAAATGATTTTAAAGAAGATAAAAATATTAATTTCATAAAGTTTAAAACAAATATTATTAACACGCCGTGCAATGTAATGTAACCGAAGAATTCCCAGACTAAGCTAAACCCTATTAAGTAGGATTGATAATATAGATCTGAGGTCAGCTTACATTGGAAAAATGTAATTTCTTCCATCCTATAGTTTAGACCTTTAGGAGATGAATTTAGAATGATCCTTTCTTACTGATACGCATTAAAAATAAAGCTCTGTGCAAAACTTTACGTCTATAGGCCCAGTAGTTTAGGCTGTGTGTGGATATATCAGTCAGTTTCTTCTTTTATATATTATGTAAAGGTATAAGTTATCATTTAACAAAATGTTCATTTATTTAGCATTGAAAATGTATACCATTGCTTTGCGTGTTGTCAATCAAATATTACTCGTTTCAATAATATCTCCATACCTACTTTCAATGTTTGTATGGCAGCCACTCACGAGAATTCTCTATTCAATAAAATATTTTAATGGCACTGAAATTGGTAATTAGTTAAATCTTCGCATAGTTTTACCTAAAATACGATTACGTATCACGCACTCATTTTACTCTACCATCCGTAGCAATGTGTTTTACTGCACATGCTAACAAAAGTGAAAATGGTGACTTTTAGATTTAACTGTGCTTAATCATTGTTATGTGAATAGGTTGAAAAGTATTTTTTATTTCGTTCTTAATTTTGGCAATTAAAATTATTTTTTGGCTGTCTGACAGGAGGGTATGGTCTTTTAGTATGTATGTAGATACATATGTATGCCTTGTGTCACAGAAAGATGGAATTTTCGTAAACAAATTGAAAAATAATACTTTTTCTTACATAACCCTATATACTATCTATCCATGTAACATAATTTTACATCACTTTATCTCACGATTACCACAAAATTATAACATTCCGATAAAGGTACATGAAAGTAGTAAATAACGTTTATTTGTTTACAAAAATAAAATCTTGCTATAAAACAAGGTATTTGTATTGTCACTTTCCGTTTCGTTGTGACCTTCTGTAGCCTAAACGGCTTTGCTGATTATGAAGATTAAGGGGTCATTCGATTCGTATTCTCGCCCAGAATGTCATTGGAGTCAGCCAGTAGGGCTTATTGGTTGTTAAAATCAACTATCATAATAATCCTTGATATTACTTGTCGCTTGCGGTTTCGCACTCAATTGTTTCTCATCTTCCTCACTGAAATTTTTATAGGCGACTTGATTTATCGTATAATTACTATAATGTTTTAATATAAAAAAATGTCATTGATAATATATATCACCAAAATAACTAAATGTCCAAAACATGTTATTGTCGTGTCACGCATTACCGTGGTGACCTATAGGTTTTATTTTCCTATCCCTGGAGAGGTTTTTTTTCGGGATTAAGGGTAACCTATGGTTTTTTCTGTATCCCTGGCAATGTCTGTGCAAAATTATGATGATACGCTGAGTCATTAAGAAGTTAGTGTAACAAACAAACTCATTTTTAATATTAGTTAGGATTTACGGTGATATTAAAATTTGGTAACAAGATCGTGGTACTGTGCCCTATAAATTTATTAAACAAGAAGAGATTGATCACAAAAATTTTCGAAATCAAAAGAAGTTTTAAGTTTTTATGTTTTAACTTACTTAGCTATGGATGTTAACAAGTTCGCAAAAGTAAGAATATACTATGTATACACTCAGTGACAACTGAACGACCTTAGCATCTTTATCAGAAATGTAACTTGATAAGTGATTAGAAAGGAACATAAAATTACTTCGTCATGAACCTCCAATTTTTATTCAAATGTATATATATAAATGTATATATATAAATTTAAACATATAATTCAATTGCATTTTTTTTAAATCCCACATTATTTATTTCGATGTCTGGTATAGCAAAATTACTTTAAGTTTATTATCGATAACCAATTATAAGTAAATAATTACTGAATAACACTAACTTGATGGACTAATGATATATCAAAACTATATTTTGACTAATTTTAATTTCCAGGGTCCGCTCAGAAAGGTTATCAATATTGAGAAAACAATAAAGAAAGACTTAAAATCGGTTTCTCAGTTTTATAGTTTATCCATTGCTTACACACAAATCTATCATTTTTAATATACGTAGGTATATTATATTAATTTGCATTCCAAATGAAGACATACTATATGCTGAATATAATCTACAGATACCAAATACCATCTGCAAATATAAAAGCCATTTATTTTTTAGCTCACCTTTCTATAATTAATCTGAAACTTGATCTCAACTACAATTTGATGTCAACGTTATTATAAACGACGTTGAGTAATTATTCTTGCTACGCCAATAGTTTACACAAAACGTTTGACCTCCAATATTATGTAAAAACATACATACATGCATGTTAGATAATAGTTACAAATATTTGGAAGTAATATTTGTAAGTCATTGGGCTCAGAGGCTTGCAAGTTCCACTTGTCGATGGATCAGTTTCAACTAGTACAAATTCTTGGTTAATTTATGTAAAAAAATCACTTATTGTGTTTACTAATTTTAAATTATTGTTCATAGTGATTTGATAAAATATTTTCATCATTTTTCGGATGCGCTGATAAAATGTCAGAAACTTAATTTAAGGTAACATAAATTACTTATTTCGGAACGAAGTTTGTCGGGTCAGCTAGCTATTAAACATCTAA
>JWHW01042001.1:453488-473491 GCA_000931545.1 Papilio glaucus
ATGTTTACTAATTTTAAATTATTGTTCAAAGCAATTTGGTAAATATTTTCATCGTGATATGAACATGGTTAGAGGCAAAAACCTTTTGCCATGTGTTGCTCTGAAAATTCTGTTTATTCAACTTATAAATATAAGGATATCCTTTGTTTTTAATTAATGCTGTTTTCTCTAAAAAAACAAAAAAAATAAAGATCTTCAAACATTTTTCGTATGCTCTGATAAAATGTCAGAAACTTAATTTAGTGTTCACCGACTTGTACCACAAAATGAAAAATATTGTTTATCTCAAGGTGCTTCTATAAAGAGAATCGACCCAATGGCAACCCATGCCAATTAATACAGTTAATAAGGTAACATAAATTACTTATTTCGGAACGTAGTTTGTCGGGTCAGCTAGCTATTAAACATCTAAAAATCTAATTAATTAATGTATAAATAATAAAACAATAAATCGGCCTTTTTCAGAATGTTCCCCAATGCAGGGACACAGGCCTTCTCTCAGAGAGAGGGAGGGAATAAATTTAACGTATAAGTAAATTTGTATGCAACCCCAGAAAGATCAAAAGTAAAAACATAATATGTTTTGCACAAAAAATAATTACGATAAACTTAAAAAAACATCCTCATTCTGGAAAAATATTTAGTTCTTTTGTTCTATACATTGTCTAAACAGCAATAAAATAATTGAGGCACGCTAGCGTCGGGGTGACGCACACCGCGTCTAGCCAGCGTCAGTCTCTCAGCCGACGTTTTCACTTTTTCCTCAAAGATGCGGCATCTCTGCACTCCTTAGCATGCATGAATTCGGGTGTAATAACCGAAGACGCATTTTAATTGCAGTATTTATGAGCTCGTGTGTTTGAACGATCTCACTAAATTGTCACACGATAAATTGTCTTATATAACACGAGAAGTTCGCGAAGATGAAATGGAATAATTGCCCATTTGCTTTCAATGAAATAACCGACTTTCTTCACTCTTTTATTTTATACAGTATAATTAAACATGCCATATTATTCTAGCTTGTCGCATAACAAATTTAATCTCAAATCGGTAAATTTATGCGTATGTTAGAAGTGTCAAAATGAACACGTAATATTGCACAGTCTTGCGTTTCTGCTTTAGTGATTTATCAACGTAAAGTCAAATAATGAGATAGCAAAATTTATGACGACTGTCACATATTAGGCACACATTTTTAAATGAGCAAAACTGTTGCATGAATAAGACTGTTTGACCGCAGAAAGCACAACCTTACAGAATACCAGCATTAACTAGTTTGTACTGCATTTCCTCCGATTAGTGGATTGCTGCGGTCCCCAACTCCTTGCTGTTTATCCTCTTCATAGAATCTCAGTTTCTGTTCTACATAAGGCTAGCGACGCATTTGTAGCTCGATTGTCTTATAGAATCAGGTGAGCCGCTTGCTGATTCGCCATATTTTACCATTTTAATTTACTATGATCGACAAAAACTGTGTGTACATCTTTCTCTCTCTCTCTTCTCTGTTTTCAGCGTCTACTGCTGGACGTAGGCTCCCCCATTGATCGCCACACAGATCGGTCTTCTGCCGCCCGTATCCAGTGGACTCTCGCAAATTGAACCAGATGTTCGATCCATCTAGTCAGAGGCCTACACAGCTGGGTAGACCTCTTCGTGGCTTGACCTCTTCAGGACTTTTTAGGCGCCATTAGCAATCCGTTCTGTGAGCATCTGCACACAGTGTATTATAATTCGGAATCTTTTTGTTTCTAGTTGTTTTGAAAGAAACACCGTCCTATTTGAAGGTAATTTTGATGAAATATGTTTTTTATTTCCTATTGTAATTGAAGTAACGTGTGACCATAACTGAGGCAATATTATTTCACATTCTAAGTTTAGTCTATCTTTACCAATGTTACACTTAAGTTGGTTAAAACAACATTGAGTAATAAATGAGAGTTGTAAGATGCTCGAACTTCAATCTGCAGGTCATATTGCATAAATACAGTAAATGTTATAATTTTTCGTAATTAGTTGAGCACCGCGGAGCGTGTAAAATTTTAACTATTGTGTATAAAATGAACTATTTTTTTTTCTTTTTAACAGCAAACGGACATGGCTTTGTACTTCTCTCACCTTCAATTCCGATTCAAGATTTCAAATATAACACTTGGCTTTAATTTAAAAGGAACGCATTTTCTCTGAATTTTTATAAACATTTCCGAGGTTTCTAGTATAAAAAGGATAAAAACTATTTCTCCATACAAACGTTCATCCCCTACATTAAGCCTTTAAGGGATGAATTTAGAAAAATCCTTCTTTAGTGCTGTCCTACGAAATAACAGAAATCTCAATCAGTCAAAAGTCAATTTCTCACTGCAGACATCAGACTGCCGACATAAATGAAAACTAAAAACAGGTTTGAAATCGCGATAATATTTCAAAAATAAATAAATAATTAACAAAAATAAATATATAAAATTCAAAATTATATAAAAGAAAAGGAATTAAAAATAGGCGTCGTAACTAATCCTATTTTAAAGAAGAATGTTGCATGTCGAGCATGTCGATGCTCCGAATCTATAAAATTTTCCCCTACCACATATTGTCTAACGCAGCTAAAAACTTTTCACTTTAAAAAATGTATGAAAACCTCTGGTGTCATATATAGTACCAGCGAGGAACACGTGAATGAAAGACGGGTCTATCGGATGGACTGTTGTATTATTTTATACATAATTGCATCATATTAACTAGCAAAATATTATAAACAAATCATATAAAATACCTACAATACACTTTTTATTATACACTACGCATTTACCTTTCCATTTTAACATGCGATAAATTTTAGTGTTGTTTTGTAGATAATATTCTTGTGTTAAACATATAGAACATATAGAAAAAATATCAGTATTACGTCAGTTTTTAAGTTATATAACTAAAAGTATAAAAATGATGATTTTTTATAAAAAAATTAATGCAAAAACTTTTTTACCTAATAGGTGTTATTGTTACCCACTAAATCAAAAAATCATAAATGTAGATTTAGGTCCAGAAATATTTAAGAAATTATGTATATTTCATGCTCTTAAATCAGTTGCTCTTTGATGACCAGACATTGTACATATAGACACATAATGTATTGGCAAACGCACACGGTCGAAATAGTAACCTCGTTTACGGTGGCTTATAAATTAGTAATGCGTGTTTACTTCGCTCATCTTAAATTACATATTCGTGCGCGGAAAATCTTGTATTTTATATATATTCGTATCGGCATTATCTTCTTAATACAAACGTTACTGAGGTAAAAAAGTATTACCCAAAACAATAAATGAATGTAAAGCACATCACTACATTAGTGTCTCACTACGTTCTATTTCTTTAAGGATTTATTTCTTCTTCTTACTCTAATAAATGTCATGTCAGGGACAACGGTTGTCAGTATTGAGATAATTTTAAAGAAGTAAAAGTCGGGTTAGGCTATTTTAGAAAAACGTGGAACAGTCAATATTTTCTTTTTAAAAATAAGTATAATAATACGTATAGTAAAAGTATATAAACTAAACTAGCAGTAAAGGCTTTAAATATTGTTTTTAGTTGTTTCACAAAATGCAATTTCGTCTTCATTTCACCAAAGCATAATATCACATAGCGATTAAAGCAAAGGATTAGAACAAGTTGCCTGTGTTAGTATTTCCGTTCAATTATGATATAGGTATTGTAATCCGTACCAAAGAATCCGTACCATTCGTTTCAACATGGTATCAACATAAAAATAGTTTTTTTATGTTACTATTCCCGAATTAAGGCCTGCGAAAGTAATAACTATTTTATGAAGCGCTGGTATTCAGTTTAAAATTAAATTCAAATGATATACCCTGTTTCTATTTCAAATAGGTCATTAAATTCTCGGTTTTATGTTCATTTGCTTATTCTTGGATTTATATGACTAACAATATTGACCCATATGCCGGAAAGATTTACTAACTTAGTGGTTAGTAAGTCTTTCCGGCACATCTCAATTATACCTGTTCAAATGATTTTCTAATACATGTACGTTTTCTGCCGTACGTCAAATTTATTACATATAGTCTATTCATAGTCTAAAGCATTATATAAATAAATAAATATACGAAACAGACGTTGTGTACCTAAGCATCAGTTGCAACGTATATACCTAGGAATACATAAATTTAATATTAATTAATTAATATTTTTAAATATGTTTCCATTGCATAATTTAATGACAGGATATACATAAAGCAGTTATAAAATGTGGAGATATGGTGCTAAGACACAAGTAGAAAGTGTTTAGTGAAATAAGACTGATTTATTCTTCTTATAATTTAGATTTACAAGCTTTCAAAGAAAGTATAACTATACTAAATTTACATTTATCTTTGACTATGTTATTTAATGTTATAATTAAATTCATTTCATTATGCATTTGATTAATATAACGATCTATACCTGAATTATAGAAAGAAAGTACAGCGCCATCTAGTGTCAGCTCTCAATATTACTATTGTTACTCGATTCTCAGAAAACATCTTTTCTGATATTTTCTTTGAGCGCCATCTCCTAGCGAAGTTCGGGTATCCATCAAATCGACTTGATCCCTCAACACAGCTTTAATTAATGCGCTTGATGAACCTTTGACGAAGATTGTAATTGTTTAGCAACTTTTAAAAATTATTTCCATTCATTTCTTATAATGATATATATTCATATTTACCATTACTTTTACTATCATATTTACTTCTTGTTGCGTAGACTTAAATAATTATAGTCACTTAAAAAATATTTTTGAACCAATGAATAATTTGTTACATTTTTCGCCTTGTGGTACTCGGGTTTCATGAATAGAATGTAATTTTATGACATGGTGCTATAGTCTACCCTAGTAATTAAAACTTTTTAGTGCCATCTATTTCTTACTTACTTGCGTGTTACGGCTCATTACACTTTCGCTATCTTACTGTTAATAAGTTATAAAATAGCCAACAGATGGCACTTTTCCACTTTTAAAATTGATAAATTTGGTGCGAAAATTAACAGTGGGAATGAGCAGGTTCAACCAGTAAAAAACCTCACAGAATGCAGACGTGAAGAAGAAGAATTCCGCATTTCGTCCAATGAGTGATGTGCCGCACGCCTACTACTAGTCCTTATACCCTTTCCGTCATTTTCTAGTAAGGAGATTATGGGATATGGGAAAATGATTTAACAGGAAAGGGATTGAGAGGACAGGAAAATATCCTCCTCTGTTCAATAAAGGTGGCAACACATCTGCAACTCATTTGCTTGTTGCAGATGCCTACCGGCAGCGGTCAATTAAAATCATTTTAACCCCGATCTCGTTTGCCTCCTTCTTCTATAAAAAAAACCTTAGTATTTCACAAGAAGTTTTAAGCTATTCGCATGATCAAATCGTCAGTTATGGGTACGCGCTACGAAATGTAAGGCCGTGGGTTTGAATTCATAATTTGACTTTTGTGAACCACGTTGTAGCACAAGCTCGCCTTTTAGGTTAAAATAAATATTTAAGATGTTCAATGGTATAACCCAGGGCTCGGCAAATAGTTTTAAATGAATTCCGGATATTGAAAAAAAAAGGTCCAGAAAACATAAAGTCCTTTTAAACCTATGATAAAGTTATATGAAAATGTTATTTAAATTAATATTTAGGTATATTTAACTATGTTTGGTGGTCCGACCTTCCGCGTTCCTGGTACGAACCGCGGTCCGTCTATTTCTGACTCCCTGTATAACAAATTTAAGTTGTTCCACTTTTAACAAAAATTTACTTAACGTTGTATGATAATTAAATAAAGTGAAGCACTATTACTATACTAGTATACTACTATTTATAATATCTACGAATTTCTTTTCGTCTATACTAATATTATAATTGAGACAGAAACATTGTCAGTTAATAACTTTTCCTCCTTTAAATACGGATCCAATTGTGATTTTCACTTTATAGATGAAATCCGTATAAAAATCCGTTTAATAGTTTTTGAGATTATCGACGTCAGACAGACAAACGTGGCGCAAGGACGATGTTTTAGAATATGTAGTCGTAGTTGTGCAGCCGTAGTTTTAATTTTATCTTATTCAAGTCGGTGTCCTAGCAGTCTTTTGTTTAACTATTGCAAATTGTTTAAGAAATTCGCTTCACACGATGAAGCAATTATGAAATGCAAGTTGCTTCGTCCACGTTGCCCAAAGTGATAGTGAAAGAGAAAGTTTAAGCCTTTATTTTCAAATGTCTCTTACAATGCGCTTCATATTACTTAAATAAGTTAAATACTTATGTTGTTTCGGTCACGGGATAACATGCGACCCACGAATTTCCCGAAAATAGTACATATATTAGGAGAAGCCTGAAAGTAGCACCAGAAGAAGAAAAATTAAGAAACAAAAGGTATGGCTATATTATGCGGAAGAATGACATGTTACAAGGAGAGTTGTAGGTATGGATGTTGAATGAATGGATTGCGCATAGGCATGATGACCTCACATAAACCTCCCATTACCTGATAAATTGGGAAAATTTTCCAGAGTCACTTGCATATTGTTGGCACTATATCTTACTTTTTAATATTTAATGCATTATAGCGTAAGTACCCACATACGGGTAGTGTTTGTGGTTTCTCTACAACTGTAGCAAAGATGAAAGTGCCATTATAAATTTGTTCCCATGGTCGACGTAACAATTGATAATGGACACAAGGAATGATGATGATACTGTCCATCAAAATCTACTGAGCGATTCACCTGTTACAAAACAAAAGATTTCTGAAAGCCGACAAGTACGTGGTCAATATACATATTATGTATTCTTAACTCAAAAACGTAATATCGTACATATTGTGATATATTTTATAAGTAAATGGCATTATTTATATTTATATGGACAGTAGGTAGTAACAAATTGATAGTCCAGCTCGAAGCAGAATCGAATCCTATAATAATAAAGTAACGGCCCAAGGGAGCAAGGGGGAGATAATTTACTCCACTTAAAGTGGTTAAGGCTAGGCGCCTTCTTCGCCATGTCCCCTCAAGCCCGGATCAAGTAGCTATAGATGCCTCATCTAAGACGGTGACAATTCAGTCCCAAAAAATAAAGGACTTGTATAAAATCCTTCAGTTTGTAAGGCGCCCTTTAAGTCACTAGGCTATTACGTAAGCTTAACATTTATCAACATAATAGTTTTAGCACCGACAACTTCATTATATTAAAAAGAGATTAACGATTACAGCATATTTATTTATAACAATTAACATACAATTATACAATATTATAAAACTAGCATAGAAAAACAATAATTAATATTCCAAGGAACGTACACTTTATTTCATTTGTACTCCATTTAAAACTCTTTTCCCTTTTCTACAAAAAAATGACTTAATTAAAACTATTCAATCGTATCCAGGTATTTACACTATTTTAAAATTTGATATCCTATATTACAATATATTTCAGACTTTAAATAGAGTAAATAAAATTAACTTAACATGCATGACTTGATCAGTAACAAACTAACTCCTCGATCTTTTGTCTACTTTTGGTGATCGTTTAAAATGTCCATAAAATGAACCTCCGCCAGCCGTATGAAATACTTGATTCGGTAAGAAACCAGTTTCGTAATGTCTAGTATTTGGCGCTAGATGATCTAAGTTGAAGCCATTCGATAACGCCTCATACGCCACCAATGGATCCTTTATAATGCCTCTCTTTAAGTAGTCTATTTGAAGGCTCGAAGGGACGTAAGAATCTAGTAAAGATGTCGGTCTTCTTTTAAACATAGGACCATACGTTTCAATGGCCTTAGGCACAATACTGCCAATGCCAAGCCGTCCACTATTATACACAGGCTTGCTCCAAGGACGATGGATCGGCAAAGCTTTTGGAATATGGGACAGATGAGATGGCGGAGCTTTTAGAAGGAGCGGACTTGGATGCGGTAACTCAGAATTGCTATTGATTCGGAGAGGTGTTCGTTCATTATAATACTGATGAACATCTTGAGATTGAGACTCGGTATAAGGCACTTCTGTTTGAGCATGGTAATACTTTTGACTTTCAACATTATTTTCTCGGTCATCTTCAACCGGCTCTTGAGAGTACTGGTCATGGTTTGAATAATATACTTTAGTATATAGATGATGTGAATTCGGAGCCGGCGTAGGAGGAGGTACAAGGGCAGATTGGTACTGAACGAGAGGCAATTGGTAAGACACCCCAGATGCGGCAGAAGCAGCGACTGAAGGAACAGTCGGCTGAGGTGAGTACGATACATATGTCACAGGAGACGAGTAAGGCTGAACATGTTCATTCGCACTCGGTGCAACATAAGACGTATGTTCCGCCTCATGAGTTGGATAATTTGTTATTTGATTAACAGTTTGTCCCGAATAATAAGCTTCAGCGTGAGAGTTCTTGGCTGCAACTTGTGATCCACCGTGCTGCTGCGGAACTAAATAAATTTGCATCGGTACATTCGACAGATAACCGACCATGGCTTGTTGCGCTGCAAGCGGTCCATACTGAGGTGCAGGCGTTACGGGAAATGTTTCTTGAGGTTCAGTTACGGCATACTGTTGGACGTATCGCTGTTGAGACGCCTCCGTGGGGCTGGGGGTTTTAAAGTATCGCAATAGTCCTTTCTTTAGATATTCGAAGTGCCCAACATCATCGGAGTCTTCGGATTCCCCGGTCTCGTAGTTGGATTCTTTCTCACTCTTAAGGTTATCTTCCTCGATGTCTTGCAGTTCAATTTTCTTCTCCGCTCCAACGATGAGAACGAAGAGCAAAACTGGTGTAATCTGAAAGTAAAAGCGAACAGGTGAATTCCACTGAGGGTGGACGTCCGCGCCGCGTGGCACCGCGCTGCCAAAGATGGCGTGTGGAGGCGTGCCACCGACGTCGCCGCGCCTCGTATAAGTGACCAGGTTAACGCAAAAAACAACACTAGAAACCGGTTGATTACGTTGAGTATCTGAGGGATTGTCGTTACTTTTACTTTTAATCTATCCCTTTATAGATTACATTCCTAACAAACATTTCAATTACTACTACTGAGTAATTTTTTAACAATAGTAACCAGTACGACTTATAATAAGTACCGCTGTAATTTTTTACTTTGCCTCTCAGATGCAAGTGAAATTCCATTGAAAAATTTAATGGCTGTGTCACGTAACATCATTTAATGCAGACAAATTCATCACACATTTTTTTTCTTTCTTATTTTATTAAAAGAATGTTGAGAAAAAAATTCGAAAAATAGCATGAGTATAAGTTAATATAATAATATTTAATGACATATCACACGTGAATTGTCTTTACAATTAAAGGGCTACGTATACTTTACAATTACATAGAAAGAGCTTAGATTATCAGCTAACTTGCGCGAAAGAGATCAGTTTCATTTGTATGTATAATAAAATAATATTTTTTTTTCATTTGTATGTGCTTTCAATTTATTATATTTTTTTTGTTTAGTTGTTTAGGCCTTTTGATGTTTTTACGACATATATTTCATTCTGTATTGACTTAAGACGTCGAAGGTGGTTCTTATGTTTTACATAGAAGAATAATGTATGAGGAAGCGTGGCGTTCACCCGATTTCAAGCGACCACTACCCATAGGCATGTGAAACAAGCTAATAAATTGCAGCTGCGTTACCTATTGCCCCGTCAAATCTTCCTCCCTTTCGTATCCATTTTTAATAAGGAAATTAGGGGAGTATAGTTAGGCCTCCGGCACCTGGCTATCATCAGATAAAAAGCAGAATACTTCTTCTTAGCGCCTTCCTTCTGTGCCGGCCCATTGGTGCTTCAAATATTGTTATTGTGGGCTCTACCACTGATAAGTTTTGTTGTTTATTCTTCAATTCATACATGAAGTCAATAATTAAAAGAGTAAGTTCTTTTTGTTATTGACTTCGATTGTTATCAACATTCGATCTTTTATCACCTGTTGCCATCGCCCCCAGCAGTGTGTACTAAGCACACTGCCCTACATAAGTTTCGAAGTACGAGGAAACAATATTAGAACTGATATTTAAATGACACATTAAATATGTAAACGATACCGATATCTTACGCCGAATGATGATTATTTTGAAACACATTCAAATTTAATTCAAAACATTTGTAATCTAGGCTAATAGTTAAAGTTCGAAATGTTTGTTTTGTAACTTTTGCTCTAAGGTATTTCGTAGTATGTTATAATAATGTTATATAATGCCCATAGAATTGCAGATGGCGATTGAGTATAAATAACCTTGAATAACTGCTTTCTTAGGGCCGTAACCCTAAAAAATACTGTTTTTAGGGTTTCGCACCCAAAGGGTGGGTACCGTTTTACCCTTTGGGTGCGGAACCCTAAAAACAGTATTACTAAGACTCCGCTGTCCGTCCGTCTGTCTGTCTGTCCGTCTGTCACCAAGTTGTATCTCATAAACCGTGATAGTTAGACAGTTGAAATTTTCACAGATGATGTATTATTGTTGCTGCTATAACAACGAGTACTAAAAAAACATAATAAAATAAATATTTTAGGGGCACCCATACAAAAACTTTTTTTTCCGTTTTTAAAGATAAGGGTACTTTTTGCGCGAGTCCGACTCGCGCTTGGCCGGTTTTTTAAGTGCTTCTTATAAGTTTGACCTATATATATGCGTGTATCTGCCATCAATGTAACGGAATATCTCGAGGTTATTTTTAGTGACCTCAAACCACAAGCTGTCCAATAAAATTGCTCACTTATTAAAATACTGTTGATAAATGTTTTTGTAGCTTTGAGTCAATGTTCTAGCTAGGATTTTCATGAAAAAAATAATAATTTTAAGATTTGAACGCTATCTAGTTAAAATTGAAAAGTTTGTAGGTGTAATAAATTAATGTAAATTGTTAAAAAAAATATTTTTACAACTGCAGTTCAAACTTATCCAAGTGTCCAAAAATAATTTGAAAAATTAGGCAAAGTGTGCACTTCGTTTGGTACAAAAACAAATATAATTTATATTGGAACGATGAGAACACGTGGCATCACATGATAGAATCTAGACCGTCGGTGAAAATATGGAAATTTTGTATTTGTGTGTTAATGAGTCAAATAATACAATGAATATTTAAACTTGAGCATCGCATGGTAATATCGCAATACGTTTAGCAAGATATCGTTCATTATTAGAAGTGAAACCATTATTCCGAAATTGGCTTATTTTTATTTTTATTCCTGGGATCTAATAACATAAATGCTTATTGCATCAAACACCAATCCCTAATATAAATTATTATAGGGTATATACCCTATATATCCTGATGTTACACCTATAACACTCACCGGTGTTGCCTTGTCGGCTTTATACAAGTAACACACTTGGAAGACCCTTAGTCAAATCTACACTGTTTAATTTAATCAACTATGGCGACCCCTATCAACTACAGTTGTTACTATTAATTCTTACATAACTATTCATAGATTTTGTTATAGAAGAAGCAAAGCACACGTGAAGCGGCTCGCTATGTACACACGTGATCACCCCCGACTATGAACATCCTCAAGACCTAAAGGGCTGCAGATGCGCTGTCAGCCTTTAAGGAAGGAGTACGCTCTTTTCTTGAAGGACCCTGAGTCGTTTTGGTTTTGAAATACACAGATAGATGATAAAGCGGACAGACACAGACAGATGATAAGGCGGTTGTACAAAATGCAGAATGTTATGCAAAAACCGCATATATTTTTTACATAACTTATCTACTGATTCCATATTTCTTCTTCTTGAATCAGATCACAATAGCTCTTTTTAATCAACAAAACTCTAATCAATTTGTAATTTAAAATCACCAGAGAGGTGTGTGAGAACCGTGGTAGTCCGTAATCTCTGCCTACACCTCCGGGTTAGGGGCGTAATTGCTTATTTATTTGATATACCAAGCAACTATTTGATGAATGCGAACTTGAACTAGAAGTCACAAACTTTTGGATTGGTAGTCGGTCTTCGTCACTAGTCTAGCTTTGCTTAAAGTTTAAGCAATAAGTTTATTGGTTAAATAAGTTATCTCTGTTTACGCCAGCGTATAATTTGTGGGTCCTTGGTTTGAATCGAATCAATTGGTTTTTAAGATATTCAAAACATTTCTAAGTCTATTGCTATTGCTATATTGGATTACTGTATATTAAGATCGGTAAATAATAATAATTATCGTTAACATTATTCGCGCCAACTTGCTTAAACGACGTGATAACTTATCTTTTTATGACCATACGCTTAAAAGAACTGATGAAAACTTTGATATGATTTTGCAACATACTTTTGCAACTTATTACGCAAGCTCCCTAAAAGGTTGCAGTGTATTATATCATTCTTGTCACATAGTCTTTTATAAATCAAAGAATAAAGATAAACCCACATGTTATTATGTGCGACCCAATTAGACAGATATATTAATTACGACCACTTTACCTATTAATATAAGTCATTAAAATTAAACAACAACATAATACTAAGAAAAAACTAGTCCATTCATCAACAACCATCAAAAAACAAACATTTTGTAACTTCTACATTAAATAACAATTTCACACATTAAAAACATATGGTCATATATGTTCCTGATTACAGGGCACTAGATTTATCCGTGATCATATGTATAGTCGAGTGATTCACTTCACATGATTCAAATTCACGATTCTAAGCATCCGATGCCACCGCCCAACCGCTGGGCATACACCGCAAATACCTAGCAAATCTTTGAACATCTAAGTTTTATTAAGTAACCTCAACTACGCTCTTAATAACTTTAACTTACAATAAGCATTAATGATTATTTATTCCAGAATAAATTAAGAACTTACCTTTATAAGAATCATCGTGTTCTTACAAGAGTAGGTCACAATTAGCGCGAACTGACACTGTCGTCTTCAGCAACACCTCACCAGAAGGCAACTGCAGCTCACCACATTCCGGGAAAGCGAAGGTTTCAGTGCAATGTCCTCACATCCGCCGTTGCAAAGAAGTGCTCCACGCATGCGCAGTCAAAGCTCTATAATTTTAAAAGAACCCATAGTTAAAACTCTTACTTCACTAATCACTGATCCTCGTAATTGGTCGATTACATGCTACATTAACATAAACCGCAGACCGTACACACGTGAATTAGAAAAAAAATAAAAAAAATATTATTCATCAAATAAATCACTTTCATAAAAATTAAATGCTATTTAAATGAATTAAAAGAAAACTTGTAAGAAATTAAATAATAAAAATCAACGAACTTAATTTTTTTTTAATTCGCAAGCACAAATGCGTTCGGCAGGCTCGCCACTAGGTAAGTGGTCGCGCGTAACGCTCGACGCGTTGTTAAATACAACACTACTCTACATATTGGAGAAGTGCAAAAACGCAATCGTAATATCCTCTTATTAGTATACATAATACGCTAATTCAAATAAGAACACGAGTTCCCATCGAAGGCTACTTGATTAGTTACTAAATGACGGTGAGAACCGAAGCACTCAGGCAAACACATCAATTAAAAATGTAACTTAATATCCTGCGTAACAGTGACCGGTGTAATGGTATCCGTTTGATTAATTTGCGAAGTCTAATAAAACATTTTTTAACGCACAAGTAACAGACTACATCACTCAAAGGCTCCGCAAATTACGACCAACATCTCGATATTTTTTTTTAACAATGGGACTCCTATATCTTATCACAAAATCGAATATATTCATATTTCCTTAATCCAATTATTTTTGCTCTGTCAAGTAACATCTATTTTTGTTATTTTTGTATTAAAATTTATTAACGTAGTCGTACAATGAATCTTACTTTGTTAGCCGTTATTGTGTTAGTTTCCATTATTATAAATAAATAAAGATAATAAACAAGCTCAAACGCTGCCAGATGCAATACGATAAAAACTGGATGAAACCGTTTAATTTAGAAAAGTTAAGACCAATAAGAATGGCAATAATTACGAAAGTTAAACAAATAATAGCTGCAGACTATTATTATTTTCTCTATTGTTGCAAAAAAATACTAGAAATCAGAAAATAATTTCGCTAATAGAACACAATGAAGGTCCGTATCATACCGGTAATCTGTAATGATACGGCGATATCTCGGTCTTACATAATATCGTAAGTTAACTACACTTAGTTTTAGCATAATATATTTATGTTAAATCAATAATTTTCTGCAGTATAATCCAATTTTCTGTTAAATTTTTTTAGCAAGAAATTTAAAGATCGATTAAAAAAATCTCCTGGCGATTAATGGGAGCCTAGTATCACTAAAATCCCCTCGGTGGCCATCCACGAGGGCGATGTTAATGGGGAACCCTCATCTCCAAAGAAACAGTCCAGTGGACGAATGTCGACTAAAACAAACTAACGAAATTTGAAGACACTTCATTAGTGACGTACCGAAAGGAGATAATCCCTTTTATAGCTGCGATTTTATCTGGTCGCAAGCGTAAGAAATGCACTCGTAACTTGCAATATGCAACTCAGGAAAGTAATTAATTCTCAGGCGGGAATAACTGACAGCCGACCTTCTAAATAATGTAATATGGACACTATATCAACCTTATACTTTTATGAGTCTTCTTTTTAATAGGATGATATTCACGTTTAAACTTAACACAGTAGGCTATCTAGAACGTTCCCGAATAACTATTCCAGTACTGAAGTTGATTTTATATTTATATCTATCGTCTTTCATTGATAATCTTGGTTAAAGTATTAAGTAATATAATATTTTAATAATATTAAAACTAACATTAACATCATAAAATAATAATTCATTAAACAAGTCAAATTTAACAAATCATATAGGCCATTGTTGATTATACCAAACCTGCTCAATCATTTATTGACAAAAGGTAAAAGAAATATTACCATACCTTTGTAAAAAATATACTATATTATTAATAATTGGCTGACAATAATAAGATGTGTCATTTGTATATAATCAATATTATTACTTTATTTAAATCTAAACACATACTGGTATAGTTTACATTTAAAGTACAGCTTTAAATGTGAACAACTTTCTATATTTCGGTCTTGCACAAGTTTTATGTAAATAATTCAAAATATTGGGATGCTTTTAGTATTTCTAATCAACTATATCAAATTATATTGCATTATAAATCTTTCAATTTAAATCAACTTAATTTTGTTACATTTTTCTTTTGTTATTAATCCTTCCATCCTATCTGCCTTTACAATTTAACTGTTTGGCATAATGCTTTTGATTCCATTTAATATTGAGAACAACTTCGAACATTTTTATAAATTTAATAAAATTCCAGCTTAAATATTTTCATCGTACGAAGCATTTTTAGCAAATTTTTACTTTGGCATATCAAACACTAAACATCCATCGAAATTGATGGACAGTCTTTTAAATATTACTACAAGCAGTTCTAGTATAAGTGACCTTAAGGCCATAAATTGTCTGTGTATCCCGAATCTTTTTACACCGTTTTGGAACCTACAACATAGTCATCAAGCTAATTAAATGTGTCGAAGGCTTTCGTTTTTAAAAACCGGATTACTGGACAACCTATGGTTCACTACAAACGAAGAAGAAAGAACGGCATATCTTTTAGGCTGTTATTTTAGAAAGGAAACCTAAAAAGTACCGTTTTAAAATAAAAATTAGTACACGTAACACTTGGTACTTGTTTTTAGTAATTCATTCAAAGCTTAAAATAATCCGACCCAGATAAAATGAAATAAGATGAGAAGAGAAATATTTCGTTTGGTATTTCATTGTTGTCGCACCTTTGTTGCACTGAAATACTTTACATTATTAACAGTGAAATATAATTTTGAAATCTAACTGTACTCATGGAATTAAGTAAGCGAATTACAACTAGTGTGAATAATTTATTTTTAAATCTGACACAAATTACAAAATCAAATTGGTTAATATTATCTGAGGTTTTCATATAGACTTTATCATTTTAAAAGTTATTTTGCTTTTCTAAGATACTCTACTATATACTATTTATAGATCCGCCCCGGCTTCGCCCGGGTAGCACTAATTAAGGTAATCCGGACGCTACTAAACACAGGAACACACGTTAGGTCAATCCGAACATTTCCTGAAAATTTCATCGAAATCGGGTACGCTGTTTCGGAGTCTATAGGGAGCATACATATACACATCGCCTTTTATATGTAGATAGAAGAAGACAAATGAGCAGCGGGTCGTCTCAAGTTGTCACCGACGCCAATAAATAAAGAACTATCTATCTGGCTAACTAGATTTAGGTGAATAGTGAGTTCAGATGTCTGGAATTGTGTTTTCTGACGATAATGTTAAGCGCGTTACAATAACACAAGGATTATATATATTTAACATAAGTTGCCATGGTAATTAATATTCGAAGCGACAATACCTAATACTTTTTTGGACATTTTATTACATGATGTGATCTACTTCACTACGGCAACCAATAACAACTTTTTGACATCTACCTACGACATATGCCAATACCTACCTATTTCAAGTTATGATACTCCAAAATCAAGTTACAAAAATTTCCAGCGAGGAAAATAAGAAACGAATGCGTGCGAATTGTATCAGCGACTACGTTACCCAGTAACACTCATACGCTCAAAATATTTAAAGATCTGTTTAGAACCTTGGTGTAAGAAAGAAAAGAGAAAAAGGGATGAAGGGAGAATGAAGAAGTAAATAAGGAGATAACGGAAATGTGTTCTGAGTCACCTCCCGTATCAGACGAAACGCAGAGGTACACGCTGGTATTTTGTGAGGTCGCGTTTCTTCATCAGAGTCATGTTTATTTTTGAAATTGCTGCTTTTGCTCTATCTATGATCTGGTCGCAATTTTAGAACGCACACGGGTCATGTATTTTTTTTGCTTAAGTGTGTAACATCTTTCACATAATACAAAACAATGAACCAACCGCAATGACTTCGAAATTGAGATCGAACATTACATTATTATAAATTCAGATAACATTACACAAATGTACCGTGAAACCGACCGCGACCTTTACGACCCCAATCATGTTACTTACGAGTACTACTTGGTGGTATATTAGGTAACAACACATTCCGATAAAAACATTTAACCTTAAAGTAACCACTTGATCCAAATTCATGAAAAAGTTGAGTGTGTATATTGAAGCGACTATACTCCACTGGTTCAGGCTCTCCGAAAAACTAGTTCATAGAAGTAGAACCCACTATTTAACTCTAGGATTACCTTACCTTTTTTAATGTGAGGAAATTCCTAAGCATCTCTAAAAATAAAATCTATAATATTAATTTTAATATAAAAGAATATTTGAACTGCATTCAAAGATACGCCATTTGTAATGTAGCTATTATTTAGATTTATTACATTATTAAGATCTCCCAGTTGCGACCGAGATCACTTCTGGTGAACTTATGTGAAAAATTAAGTAAAAGTATCTAATGAATATTGAAATATAAGAATCTCGTAAATACTTATTAAAATGAAGTTAGGTCATTTTTCCATTAGTCCGACAAATATTCTTAACTATATTAAAGTCAAATGTCTCTAATTTACATATTACGTCAGACTTTATCGGGTTTATAACTTACCGACGATTACCTGTCAAGATATATTACACTGAGAAAAAAATACATTCCTCTAATGTAATCGACATTTTGAAATCAATTTATTTTAAAGCTACACATGATAGAGTTTAAAGATCTCTCTTAAGGTATTCCATTTTCTATTTAATTACTAAAATAAATAAGGAACGTATTTGAAGAAAACAAAAAAAAATACTTACATTGTTCTTTATAATGTATAGTCTAAAACAAATGGTTATTACTGCTTACGTAACAACCAAATCTTGTAACAAAGACAACTACAACATTAAAACGGCGACTGGCTACATTTTTCTTTTGTTTTGATAGTGATCGTGAAAAAAATTAATGGTGTACCATTAAAATGAAATTAGTTTAAGACAATTTACAAAGTTAAAATCAAGACTAAATCGTCGACCTGAATCACTTTGGATCCTGATCCTAAAACTGGGACTAAAATTACTATTTTAAACAGCTGATGTAGCTGACTACTGTACAGCTATTGCTGGGCCGATTCAAACGTTACGTAGGTAAATTAGAGCTTAATATGTATTTACACTTCTTTACTTCGTACTAGGATTGCGGTGCCATAGACCCAATACCATTTCAATAACTTGAATGTCTCTAATTATCCTGTGATCCACATAAGAGCTAGCAACAATTCCATAACTCTTGTAGTTTAACGGTTGTTGCCGGTATTGCTAGGCTCATAGAACCAGGCACCTTGTTTGTTGTCGTCACACACAATATTTTACAAATATACATTACAGTAAACAAACAAATTTTGTACATAATAATCAATGACACCCTTTCCTGATTATTGCAAAGTGATATTGCATTAGACCTGTCCTGTCCAGATCGATTTCACTTGTTCACTTTCTAACCAATGCGAACTAACCAACCAACCATGTCCTATGTAGTCAATATTTACCCGTTTAATAATAACATATGTTATCAGAAATTATATGATTCGCAGAACCAAGGTATACAAAGTTGACCATAGCATAGCTAAGCTTGGGCTGTCGTACGCAGGGCATATAGCTCGTGGCATAGATAGCTGATGGAACCAAAAGGAACCAAGAATGGCAGCCACTAACTGGTAATAGCAAAAATAAATCTCCCACAAGATGGACAATACGGTCCAGGATATACGGTATAGGATGCTATGACGCGTTACACTTAAAAACAGATCGTGAAAACTTTGTAAAATGTTATCATACAATTTTATTTTACCTTTTAATATTGAAGTTTGAGATCATTGAAACTGTTTTGGCAATGGATTCCATTTGAATTGACTCTCAGATTTTTTTACGTATTAATTGTATTTAATTTAGAACAGACTTTCTCTTAATTATAAATATTAATAATATGTAAATATTTAATTGAAATTTTGCAAAGGCTTTTTCGAAAATTGCAATAAATTACAAAAAAAAACATAATATCCATAAATATTTTCCAAAAATAAGAAGAGGTAGAGTCACGTCATTATAATAGAAAGACGATGGGAAAATCGAAGGTAAGAACAAACAATTCGAATGGATATTGTACAACAACATTTTGTGCCTAGTTCATGAAGGAATAAATTATTATTTATTAATAAGTAGCTGGCCGACCGACCGAATTGTGTTTTATTTAAAGATGTTTAGTATTTACACCTTGCTTCACAGGTTTTTTTCACACAAAGGTTTTTTCGTTAAAATTCCAAAATGTTTTCATACAACAACTTTTTTCACATTACGTTATAACATTAGCTATCCATATTACACAAATTCAATTCACTCTATCTAAAGATTGCCACAAAATCACAACATTTCCGAATTAAATGTAATGTATAAAATGTATAAAAAATGTAATGGCAAAATATATTAATGTATAAAAAATGTAATGGCAAATGACGTTTTTTTGTTTACAACCTTCATATCTTAGTATAAAACAAGTTATAGATAATTTATATCTATTGCTATCTAACAATCTAAATGTTGAGGTCGTTAATTGCTTTATGAAGTTGCGTTTTTTTTTTAGGAAAACAACCTATATAGATATTGATAGAATTAAAAGCGAACGTTTAAACACAAAATTTTATCCAATTCCTTAGAGCCGTATCTGAGATACACGAAATAAAGAAATAATCAAGGCTAATTTTTAAATAAACAAACCTAAGATTTTCACTTTTAATATATATAATGGACAACTTCAATCAACGCGATTACCTTTACTTTGTTACATAACCTTGTAATGTCTTAGTAAGTCAAATTATCGAAATATTTTTGTAACGACAGTGTTAGTGAGATGATGTATAATTGTAGGTATTACAGCAACATCGCTTTCGCGTGCTCCTCATTCATTCACACGCAATGATGTAGGCGACTTATGAAACTGATTTAAGCCATAGGTGCA
>JWHW01042001.1:495067-506847 GCA_000931545.1 Papilio glaucus
GGTTAGGAAGGGAAAAGGACTAAAATTAAACTGTTGAATATCTAATACTCGTTAAACAATGTTAGTTATCGTTGTAAACTATTAAAAGTTTTTGTATATGTTGTATATACTATAAAGATTTTTTTCCGTTTTTGTAAAGAAATAGCGACTTAAGTTTATATTATTTTTATTAATATTACATATAAAGCAACCAGTTGATTGACTTCCACAAATATGAAAAGAATGTATTTTTCCTAGCTCTGAGGTTGATTTATGATTATGCTATTGTTGCAGCAAAGAAATGTTGACCGTAGTAAATGAAATAAATCGCACATTTAATATTTTCCATTAATTGCAGCCATAAGTAATGATATAGTACTACACACAATTAAATAGACATAAACTTAGATATATTATCACTTAGAAATTAATTACTTAAAATTTATTACAACAAAGACATAAACTGACTGGTGTGAAGTAAAACTATTTTATGCTTCTACGATTCGTCCGATATGAGTTGGCGAAGGGTTTTTATCCCTTTTGCATTCCTACCATCCCTCTATTCCAATCTTCTTTTCCTTATATCCGTTCTACGTAAAGACTGGCAAAGCATTTCCAATTCATCTGATTTTTGCTGATGTCTATGGATAGCAAAAGTAGTTAACACCTCGTGAAGTAGATGCCTTTTGCATATCTTAACATGGAATGCAATAGTATAAAAATACTATTAAAACTACGCACGGTCATAATACGATTTTACAAATAAGCTCAATTGAGTTGAAGGTTGTTTAGAGTAATTGGTGTTTATGAAAAACTAATTTTCACATGTGTCCGCTTTTCGTCCAGTTTGCTATGTCCCGAATGTGACGATAGAAAGCCTAAACTGTTTGCAAGGAAGAGATTTTAAGATACAAGATACACTCCAAGCATGACATTCATTTTAAATCGAGCGCCGTTACCAGCAACGTCATTATATTCTTCTTTTTGTTTTAGAGTCTGCCTTATAGTATTTACCTATAAAATGTATGAGTTGTACAAGCTTAGTGATACGTGTGTAATGTAATTAACATAGCGGTATCTGACGGTTACAATATTTGAATAAAAACTCGATCGTCACGTTCAAGTGCCGTTCCATTGCTTAGATTTTTTGCGCCAACTGAACCGTTATACGCATACATTTCGTTCAACCAACACGATGTTTTAAATATATAAAGGAGATTTTGGGTTTGAATTTAAAAAAAAAAGGTTGGGGAAATCAAAGTTTGTTACACATTTATCTTATAATTCTATTACTGTATGTCAGGATGCTTTCATTTGGGATATCGGGTGGAAGTACAAAATATAAATTTTTATCCTTATGATTCAGTTGGTAGTATCTTTTTATGCAAAAATGGATATGTCATAAGTACAAACAAGCAGCGATGGCCATACTTGCCTTCTAACCTAACCTAACCAGAATATAAATAAATAGAAATATTTTCGATATCAATATTTTAAATAGATGTACAAGGTAAAAAAGGTTCGTCACGTTTAAGTCGCAATTTGTTTGCACCAGGGTCACTAACACACACTGACAATTAAATATAAAATATTTGATTAGAACTATTCGTAATGACGATGTTATTAAAAAGTATTTAGCATATTGATTCTTATTACCATATTAAATAAGTATAATTTTATATTCAGTTGTCTGCTTGCTACGAGAGTCTAAGGCTTGATAAAAGAATGAATTTGAAAACTGAAGAAGGCTTCGTATTCTGACTGTATTTCGCACCAGAAAGCTAAGCAGTGGTAATTACTAAATAGATCCGCTCTATAGAGGAAGAGCTCCATCCTCACGGTATGCCGTGTAGTGAAGTCAGGTATTTTATCCTTCTGCGTTTCTTCGAAATAAGTGAGGTGCCGGAGACCAAATCCCCACAAAAATGTGTCATTATTATCTACAAAGTGTCGATGTCACCGACTGATTGTTAACTTCGTCAGTTTATAATCGAACTAGACTCATTAAAACTGTTAACAATTGTAAACTGAACGAAAACTGAAATATGTAAGTATTACAAAATCCGACTCTACATGACGACTTTGTTACCTCCACATTTGATAATTTAAACATTAGATGATATTCGTTAGCCTGATAAAATTAGGAAGAAGAACCAAGTCAATTTACATATGCTACCAATAAGAATACTGTTCACTTGCTCACTATTGATTTATAACTGACTAGACAGGCTCCCTACAAAAATATCGATACAAGCAATCTAAGAAACAACATAAATCACTGTTTATCAAGGAGATTGGCATGTTATCTCTATAATACAATGCCGTGATGATTGATAACTAACAAGATGACAACAAATATATCCATAGATTTTGTTCTTATGAAAATCATATATTTTATATGTAAATAAAATAACACTGCACAGGAAATACTACGTATTACGACTACACCTGATATGTTTTCATTGGAGGTTGACGCTCTCGATCTGAATGAATTAAATAATTATATGACACGTGCGGACCACTTCCGACGTTCACTCGAGCTACGATTACCTTTCCCTTCTGAACTCACTCTTTATCCAGACCCAGGGTATCTTACTAATTCTTATATACAATGAATAAACTAGACCTTGTTTCAATTCTTTTACTGTAGGACCAACTTTATAACTCTTCTATATGTAGATATACTAATATCAAGGAGAAAAAATATTTGTTGTAAGATCCCACACATTTGATAAAACGTAAAAATACCTCTACTTTACTTCTGCTTTATGTGAGTCAAGCAGACCCATTCTGGCAACATCTGCTACTACTTTTGGCTCTACCATTATTTTCTCTATCAACCCAAATTGGTATATCCTTTATTATATTTTACAATTATACCCGTATAAAAAGTCATTCTTGTAGTAAACTTGGTAGTTACTTAAGAGGTACGACGATTTAGAACGGGTATTCTTTACATTTATAACAATAACTTTGAGTTACAAAGTGAGTGCATAATATTGTTATTCCTCAGTAGTTTTTTATCACTCTTAGAGATCCGCTGGTAACTTGTAGGAAACATTTTATTTCTAAAAGATGAACATATTGGCTAAACCATCGTGACCTTTTTTGCATAGCGTTAAACTGAAGTTAAACTGTAACTTGTGTAACTTAACTTAAAACATAAGCAGGTTCATGGGGGTAAAACAAAATTATGTGAGAATACAATAAAAGAGAGTATGTACTTTTACCTTTTACTACCATTAAAAATAAGTTTTTAAGTGAAAACTAATATAAACGCTATTTAGTAGGGAGAAATCTTAGCAGTTCGGGTGAACAACATGCTTCAGCAGCATACTTATTTGAAATGTTAGAACTTTTTTCATTTATTTGAATTTTGAATTTTATTGTTAAGGTACAAGGTTTTAATTTGGTTGATTATTTATTTATTTTTAAGATTTTTATACATAACTATCTGTGCACCGAGCTTTGCTCTGCGTTGTCTTTTATATAAAATAAAAACACGGTCTTATGTGTTTTTTTTAATATAGTGCCATCTAAAAAAAATATGAGATATCGGTAAGTTAGCCCTTGTCAACGCTCCTACAATAAATTAACCTATCAAAAGACAAGAGCTATTAAAAGCGTCAAATAAAAAGTGTGCCACACTTTTTATTTGACGCTTTTATGGACAAAACACTTATATAGATAAATTTAAAAATAAAAACCGAATCAAAATACAATATTTCATGAAAATTGTTGTAAATTTAAAGGTATTAGATAAGATACGTAAGAAATGATTCCTTTAATGTGTGTGCGACGTAAAAAACACTTAAATACATGCGGAACCCTGCAGTCGCGTAATAATCGTCCAAATGACCGCTTTACCGCCATCACCGACACTTTTACCTCTCGCCGCTGTAGCGGTTATGTCTGCACTTGTTTACATCACAAAACTTTAAATAATAACTCTAATATTTTATTTTATTTTAAACGCCCTAGTTAACGAGATCCGCTACTGTAAGTGCGCGGGATAATTTTGTTAATTGAGCACCTTTGTTTACTTTTCTTTTGTTCTTAATAATAATTTGGAGTACCTCATTAAGAGAAATATGGCTTAAAATTGTAGAAGTTTGAGTCAACATACATTTATATTAATGTAACTTACAACCCGACTGAAGATATTACAAAAAATTCTAACGATATCGCAGTTTACCTATACCTAAGGGTCAAGTAAAAGTAAGGTAATATCATCAAAATCATATGAACATCACACGTGGCGTCACGGAGGTCAATCTAATAGAACATACAAAAAATGTGTAATTAAATAGTCACTAATAAAATGTGAATAAAAAATAGAGTAAATATTTCAACCTTCATGATTACTTCATTATTTTCAATATTCAGTTTTATTATTTTTGTATTTAGTTATTAAAATTACACTGGAGTGTGGGCTAATAGGCAGCAGGCAGGCAGGAGATACATAACTTAATTCCCCGTATGACTTTTAAACATACGGGTACTTTCATTCGTTGTGTTGTATATATCTCGCGCCCGAACTGGATCATTTGAGTCGTCCTTCATTGTGACGATTCGACGGATTGTCAGCGTCAGTGCTACCGACCAATTACCGCTGGTACCTTTAAGGAAAAAATGAATAATCAAATGCTAAATTAGTGCGTGACTTCTTCGACCGGATCATTAATTAACATCAGGCAGTCAAACACTGCTTTTTTCCTTCTCAAAACATTATTATTTTTATTTTGGCACAAAAGCAATAAAGATACGAATTAATGAGTCGCAAGCTAACGGATCGGAATGTATAAGCATGTTCGTAAATATTCATTTATAGTAAAATAACTTTTAAACACGTCTTCCTATTCATAAAGTATCGTGATATCGTTTCGTACTCAAAAGACGTTCCGTCCGTTAAAAATAATCAAAGACATTCCTTCCCTCCCACGTAAGAATGACATAAGAATCTTGTGCAACGAGTTATTTTGCTTTAAAATTCAGCTGATATTATGTCAGTGAAATGTTTATGTAGATTAAACTCGACTTGCAAAAGTTCGATGACGACTTTGTGATGAGACAATTTCTACCATATAACTTTCTCCTATTACTTTAAAAATGATTATATTATTATACATGTATAGCAATTTAGTCAAGATTTACTTAACAAGCGTCTTTTAATAGTAATTAAATTAAAACTTAATCAATTTTATAATATATGATTAATAGGCACGAATTTGGACACCTATAGTGTCTACTTAGAAAATTTTAATGTCAACCTTTGTGATAAATTGTCAATGATACGTTCAGTTCAGTTCAGGTCGATCGATCGGTGTAGGTGTATATGATATCCAAGGGTTTTTAGAGCCTGCAGTAATAGTAGCTGTCACACGAATTGGTCGCAAAGTATTACGGTCTAATAAGTAAAATGCCGCAAGCATAATCTCCTTCCACTTCTTTTCTCTCTCTCTGGTCTCTCCATTTGCTTGTAAACCATTTATTTCTCTTTGCGTTATCTTTCCTACACATTGTCCGGCAACGCAATCAGGACTCTTATGGTGGTGGTTGTCGGAAGCAACATAACTCTCACGTTTGTCGCCTTTTATTACAAAAAAGGGTCAATAATAAGTATTTATAACTTAACCATTTGACAACGGCAAGTTTTTCTATTCGTTACTCAGCGTTTAGTTTATTAGATCTCAAATTTGACAGAGATTGAAATCGCCGTCCTCAGAGTAATAACTCTAAACCTAAATAATTAATTTAAAAAAAAATTAAAATTTTTAGTACAATGTCCAGTCAATGAAACTTACCGTTAATGCGCCTTGATATCAGTCAAGTGGTTAATTATATATTCATTATCGAGGTTTTGGTCGTGATGGGACTGGTAGGTTGCATGAGCTAACCTCTCTTTGCACTGAGCGTATTGTATAATAACAAACATTTCTGACATTTTCATAAGGATCTTGTATGATGTTTATGAAAAACGTCTGATATGATTTTGCCACACCTTAAAATCGATTCTAGGGATGATGACTAGGTACTCTAAGAGTAAGGCTATACTCGTATAAACGAACTGTTCATATAATTTCGAATAATCGTTTAAAACTTTTTAAGACATTATTTGGTTTTTGGATACAGTTAAAAGTTTTATTTTTTATAAAAATTTATTTATGGTACAAATTTTGACAATAATCGAATGTTTTGCGTTGTTGTTTTACATGATCATGTAAGGTCTGTTTTGTATGGTTGTTTGAGCAAGTTAGAAGACAGTGGCGCCGAGCACTCCGGGAGCGATGTAGCGGCCGCCCCAGCCCAGACCGTTCACAACAGTAGGGCCAGCGACGACAGTCTGTAAGACAAAATACAATTAAATTTTTCCATGTATCTAGTGATAATATATAAATATTCGCAAAAGCTTTAATAACACTCTATTCTGACGTCAGAATAGACAGATAAAGATCACACATTCATAATAATTTAAAATCCTGGCTAAAAAGGAACAACCTGGAAACAAAAACTAACGATTGCAAAATCGGTTTATAAATGTTGAAGTTCTGAGAACAACATGAAAAAAATAAAAGCTAATTGGAAACCGCCTTCCTTTTTTTTGAACTCGGTTAAAAAATAACTCACACAGTGTTCGCTTACAATTTTCTATACTAAATGAGAGTACCTAAACGTCTTCTGCGCTGCTATTTCCTTGTGCCATGGTTTTTCTCGCTGTTATAATAACACATACGTATTAACATAGTTAGCTTCAACAGATGGATGGTACGCTAACATTTATATTCGAACTGTTTAAAAAAATCATTAGTAGTGTTACAAATATTATTCATCAATTAAAATAAATGTATGTGAAATGAAGAACTTACCCTAGGGGCGAACGGGGCAACGGGGGCTACGAGGCCAGGCCAGGTGAGGAGTTGGGGGGCGGCAGCGGCGAACGCCACGAAGCAGAGCACGAAGAAGATCTAGAAATAAATTCAATAGTAATTACCGTATACATCTGTAGAATGTACGTATAGTATGTTTTTATTTAAATCTTAATAATCCTTCTTTCCAGTCCAATAACTAAGTATAGAAGTTGTTGACATAAACGTATTATTAATTTCATATACGATTAGATGAGGACAAAACTAATATTTAAATAATATTTAAATATAAACATCATATATTATGAATGAATACAAATACATACAGCGAATTTCATTTTGATAAGATGATTGAGGGTTAGATCTCACTAGAACTGCTCGTATGCCTTCTGAGTGCAAACTATGCCGCCCTATGAATGCCAGTCGCATATATACTGGCTCGGAAGGTCGCCTACTAATACATTACAGTACCTGGTTCTCGGTCTAGGACCTCCTAAGGTCATATCTAACAATCTGAATATCTAATGAAAATACTAGTTGAGAGAGAAAAAACCTGAAGTCGACATGCTACAACTATTCTGCAGCGCCAGATAAGGTAAACAATAATAAATTATCAGATCAACTTCCCTCAACCAGAACGCGCTTTAAATATTTGCACTTAGTTCTGTTACGTACACTGTATTTAACTTCAAAGCCGTGACATGAGATTCTTAACTCAATTATTAATAAAGAATTTATTACAAAAAAAAAACAATCAATTTGCTTGACACAATAGGAGCAGAAGGTTGAAAATAAATAGTTTTTCTGTTTGTCTCCTAGCAACTCAATAGCATTTTAATAGTCCTGGTTCATCAAGATCTAAATCATTTTCAAGAGGTTTAAAAATTTAAACAAATATTATTACCTATTGCTAATTCCAGCAAATATTCATAATACGTGATAAAAAACAAAAACAAGGCTCTCGTACAGAGGGTGTTTTCGATTTAACTTGGAAGTATATATTTAGAATAGGATTTATTTTAAATATGTTATATCTAAGAGTATTTAATATTAAATTATGTACAATAACTTCCATCTCGATACACATGACAGAACAAGTTGCCATTCCAATTTGCAATTTAAAATACGAGAAGTGATCTACAAATAAATTAAAATAATGTTAAAGCCTACCACTTATATCAAGTTATTCCTTTGTTTGCTTACAATGTAGTTTATATTGCTAAGCATTCCGTTATTAAGCTTGATTATATGGGCGTCTCTTACTTCGTTGTGCCTTGTAATTCTTTTATATGTATTGCATTACGACCTAATAAAGTTTACCTTTCTTTAAAACAACCATCTCAAGCAGATTCTTATTAATTTGCGTACAGCTAAATTTTGCTATCGTTATTTTGGTCTGATTATGAGGTGCTTTCTAAGCAAATGCTAAACTAGGGTAGTCTAGTATCTAGTATGCTAAAGTAGGTAACATGGTAGTCTTTTTGGTCACATTATGACCAAGCACCAGTGTCTTTATTACTCATTATTATATAAAAATTATTAAAAATTGGTTCTGGCACGACGGAATCTGTCGGAGTCTACTAGTCTGGTATTTTATTATAATTATAGTACTTACTTGCCCTACGTATGTTTAGACTAATAACCCAAGACCTTGTGATACAAACGACAGGAAACAAAGTTCAGTAGTATATATCCACTGAAGTACAATAAAATAAATAAATAACCGCTCACGCTCGCTACCGAGGTGGATAGTCAGAGATTACTGATCTCTGTGTGGCGCGAACCGGGCACACCTCTCTTACTTCTTCTGCATCCATATATCTACGCATACATAAATGCTTGTTGGTTACGGAAACTCCTTATATGTCCTTTCCTGAGAATATCACTAATCTGACCGATATAAGTTCTCCTCTCACTCACTTTTGTATAATTAATTTGTCTCGTTACTCTCTCTTCATTACTATAGTTATACAGAACCCAAAATTGATGATGTTCGCAAAAAGTGGACTCATGAAGATTAGCACTTTATTTATAGGGTATTTTAGTATTTATTCAAGCCCAAAATTAGGACAGGATTTTATATACAGGATATTATGTAATTATTACTGTAAACTGATACAATAAATGTCTGCACTTAAATGCTGCAAACTACCTACTACTATATTGTTATCGCAACAAAGTATTTCTAGTAGGAATTAGATCATCATCAAGTTCATGAGTGTCATTTGTAACGACCTATTGTTGGAACACCGATAGTGCGAAACATCATAAAAGTGTGAAAATGTTACATTTCAAGGCAAGCTTTTCCTAAACTTCATGAAGGCTCGAGCTTCGCGTGTTAAAAAACATAGTTATTTGTCTACCTAATTGTTATCTTTATCAGCATTCGGAATTATCTTTCGTCCCAGTTAAAACACATAAATTGATACTTTTAATTAATGTTCCTTGATTGGGACCTACCTTGATTCAGAGAACGACTTGTCTATCTATTTAATCATATCATAATACATAATAAAGTAGTTTATCTGTTGGATTGTGGCTGTGACAGCTCAGCAGATAAGCGACTTATAAAATTGAAGGTTCAAATCTTAAAAAGTTTATAATACGATCAGAAAAGAGGAATTACTACAATATTATTTGTACCCAAGGTACCCAGTATATAGTGATAAAGGTTAAGAAGGTAAGAGAAATAAATAAATAAAATAAGTTTGTATGTGCCCAAACATTTATTTTAAAAATATCAGAATTCAAGAATCATATTCAGAGCTTTGTGATGAATGATCTTGATGGTAATTTACAATGAGGTTATTAGTTCGAATGTTTAACAGTTGTCACACAAAAAGTCTGCGAATCCGGGAGCCACTAAGCCTGCGCCGAAACCAGCAAGACCTCTGTTAACAACAGTCGGCCCGGCAATGAGAGTCTGAAAAATAAAGAAAATATGTTACTTTAAGTGTGTAAAATATTTTGTATCAAAAAAGTGTGGAGACTTTTATATACGTATACACACTTTTTTGCTACAAAATATAATCGAAGATCAAACAAGTAATAGTACAACATGTCTAAAAGATTGCTTCAATGCAATGTAACTGTCCCCCGATATTACTAAAGGCGTATAACGATATACACACGTTGTAATTACTTCAACCATAATTTTTAACCTTAGAACCAAGAGTATCCACAAGCCCGTTGAAAGGGTAGATGTACTGAGGGGCTGCAGCCGCCAAAGCGACCAGGCACAAAACGAAAACCACCTGAAACAGCATAAATTCATTAAAACACATCTATTTAAGTTAAGAAATAGTTTATGAAAACATAGCAAATGCATGCAAAACTTTAAAAAATACTCACGACGAATTTCATTGTAGTAAGAAGTTTGGTGTGAAACAACTCGTGTAACTTGCAGAAGCAAACTATGCTACCTCAAGGAAGAGTTCAGAATATATACCTAACGAGCAGCCTATTTGTTAAAACTTGTACAATTCCTACCCGTACTATGTAATGTATCTATTAAAGTCATATCTGTTTTTCTAATTATGAAATAAAATTGTTGCTATATAGAACTAATTCTAATTTAATTAAAGGTTGTACACACTTATGATTTGCCACTTACAAGTTAGCTACCTATATGTATATTATTATTATTAAGCCTTTATTGCTGATATATTACAATCATGATAAACATTTATGTTGTTTATACATATTTGCTTTAAGTTATCAGCGTGCCCTGTGTCACATGTGTCTTCCAGCTGCTTCCATTCGTCACTATATTTAGCCTTTCTTATCCAGATTGTATCTCCAATATTCTTGATGTCATCTGTCCATCTTTTAACTTGTCTGCTTCTTTTTAACCGACTACAAAAAGGAGGAGGTTATCAATTGATTGTTTTTTTCTTTTTCCGTCACGTGGTTTCCATTCCGTTATGATTTTTGTCCATTCTATCCTGCTATCCCGTGTCACGTGTCCGGTCCATCGCCACTTTAGCTGCCTTATTTTCTTTAGTATGCCTTCCACTTTTGTTGTTGCTCTAATATCTTCTGCTCTTTTATGGTCGCTTAGCGTCACACCTAGCATACTACTTTCGAACGCTCTTTGACATTTTCTTAGTGTCTGGAGATGTTTTTGAGTCAACGCCCAACTTTTACACCCATACGTGAGACATGGCAGGATACATGAGTTAAATACTTTTCTCTTGGTAAAGGAAAGAGTCTACTTTTAAATATATCTCTAAAGAAACAGTAGCCACTCGCTCGTGAAAAAGGTATATGTCTCAGAAGAAAGAGACATATACCTTTTTTTCTATTTAAGTCTTTTCTATCTATTTCTACGTCTATTTGGTCTCTGAATGATATTAATTGCCCTAAGTATATATGTAGTTGCTAACATATTCTATGTCTTCGGTATCTGTCTTGATGACTATTTCATCTCTGTCATTGCTTTTGTTTTTTTATTCATAGTAAGACCAACTGATCCGCTTGAGCATATGTTGTAGCGTAATCACATTATCAGTTATCAGGACTAAGTCATCAGCGAATCTTAAGTGATTAAGTTGCTTACCGTCGATATTTATTCCAATCCCATTCAAGATCCTTAAAAACGCTTTCCAGTATAGCAGAGAAAAGTTTTGGGGATAGCCGGTTGTTATAGTTTTGTTTGGGTTGTGCTATTTGAGTATACATTTATAATTATCCTTATATATTTTTGGGCACTCCTTGCTGGATTAGAGCTCTCCAAAGTGAGTCATGCTTTAGAATCAAATGCTATATCCACAAATGCGATGTACAGAGCCTTACCGTATTCTTGACATTTTTCCATTAGCTGTTTCGTAACATGCATATGGTTGGTATATGTAGAAGTAGTATATATACAAAAAGCGATGTATGTATGTATGTTCCCTATAGACTCTGAAACGTCGAGAGGCGATCCTTAAGAAG
>JWHW01042001.1:513256-525080 GCA_000931545.1 Papilio glaucus
GTTAGCCATGGTGTGATGTATAAACTAGAAACAGTTGCATCATATAAATGCATATATTTCCTTTGTTGTCAATTGGAATTATTATTATCATACATTTAAGTAACTTAACTTTTGAACAATAATAGAAACTTGTAAGTTATGTATAACTGATTAAGGTTAAAAGGAAATCTACGCATACTTTAAAATAATTTAAATAATTAACCTTTTATATTGTTTTTAAAATCACACTAAATATTCTAGGTCTTTAGAGCGGATTCTCGTAAGTCCTTTTCACCATTCCTGGGGGAGGTTAAGGCAAAGTCTCCTCGCTAGGATGGTGCTGCCTGGATAATTCCCGCTTGATTAGGTTATATTCTATAGTCGTGCAAGGCAGGAGGAGCGTTGACGATAGTCGAAGATAGATTTACACATGCATTAACTCGCATTCTCTCGCAAAATTATTAAATTAGCTTCGTCACTTAGCAGACGTCGAGTAACCAAGTTAGCTGTCTTATTTGGTCGTTATTTATGAGAGTGAATTTTAAGACTGCCTGGCTTTAGGAGGAGAATGTTCTGGATATCAAAACAACGTACAACGTGTTGAAGCAAAGTGATGAATGCCTCGATGTTGAGTTACACCTACCTATCAGCAGGTACATCCTCGCGGCAGCTACACTTGCCTACCGCACTAGCGAAGGATCAGCGTCAAGGCGTACGTGTTCGTCGAAGGTCTCCGACTCGCGCCACTCGAGCGCGTTGGCTCGATACACGGCGTTCTCTATCCACACCGCGATACGATCGGATATCGCTACCATGAAGCGCGCAAGGCGGCCCGGATGCGAACGCGATGGCTTCGGTTCACCTGAACATAGAAGAAGTGTAATCACTGTTGAAATTGTAATGAATCACAAATTTACTACCACAATATGCGGTCCAACGCTTTCCAAATCCAACCATTTCCCGTCACCTTTACGAGATCCGTCTAAAAGGACTCTATGCCTAGGCCATTCATTTCATACCATATGAGGCTTCTCTTATCTCCCCATTTGTCATACATACATCGAACCAATGAAATAATTACCAAGTATATCAGCAACTCGTTCTAAAACGACATCGGCAATACTTCTCAGTCTGTTTGACACCAACATCTCTTTCTCCCCTTTAGCTATGTAGTCGCAGAGACGATACGCTACCTATAATTAAAAGCCGTTATTTTAAACGATGACAGCTAAGTTAAATTAAAACTTGCAATGAGATATGTAATCGAATCTTAAATGTGTGGTTACAATCGTTTTTGAATGTGTACTTTGTATTGTAGTAAAATAGTTACAAAAAATTAATTTTGTTCTTATTTACAAGCTTTTCTCCCGATATCCTCACTTAAGTCTTACCTTGATCTCGGGTGATAAGATTTTTGTTCTACGTATAATTTTTAAAAAGGTTTAATTGTACAAATCTCTTCCAATCGTGTAAGAAATAAACAACCTGCCATCCTTTTTGAAGTGAAACTTCTAAATAGACTTCGAGAAAAATCCTAACAACCCCCGGCATTAGAATTTTTCTGTCACAAAAAAGCGTTAGGGCCCCGTTTTTTTTATGTTTATTAATTCTTAGCTCCGCTCATGATTTACCGATTTTTATGATTTGTCCCATTTTTTCTATCATTTCGGTTTAAAATAGGACAATTTTGCTTTCTTGACTTACGTAGGCTAAACTATAGGACTTAGATTAAAATTATGTATGAAAGAATTTTAGCTCTTTAGGTATGCTGAATAAAAGTCCCCGATGACATATATCTTCTATGGTTGTCTCACAATAACCATTTTTTTTTCTTAGGAAACATTAATGAAAACGCATACGCCACTTACTACTCTATTATTCGTGTTCGGTATGAATCCTTATCCATTTAAATGGGTTAATTATTAAGAGAATTTAATGTAGATTATAATTGCTTTTTGAACTATATAATTCTGACCAATAGTTTAGAAGATATCAAAAGATTAAAAATGCGCGCAACTGAAAAATATAACACGTAACAAAGAAAAGGACAATTTTGCTTTTGAACTTTCACTTCTATGTGTCCCAGCACACATTTCGTTTTTAAGTATTTTTCATTATATTTTTAGACCATGTGTTTGCGTTATTACCGGTAACTTACTGTTAGGTGGGTGCTTTGTAAAATATTCTTAGCTGCCTCTCGTATTGCTGAATGAATCCGGTTACAGCCATAGAAATTAAATTTATTAAATGAAATGCATACGTGCTTATATGCTTTTTAAACATACTCATACGCTATAATCTATTATATAAAAGGACGTCGTGTACATATATGTTTGTTATAGACTAAGAAAAGGCTGGTCCGATGTGATGATATTTTTAGAAAACCTTCACTTTGGACTATCAACATAATTAATGCAACCCGGGCGAAGCTTTGCCGGATCACTAGTGAATACTACAATGGGTAGAATAAAACCTGTGCACTGAAGTTGATAAGCCATTTCTCCCTCTGGCGAAGCTCCCGCTCCAAATCCGCGTGCTCCTTGCGAGTGACCGACGTACCGAAACCCGACCACCGTTTGGTCTGACTCAGAGCTTGAAAGTATTGCTCTGTTTGCCTGAATTAAAATAAAGCTGATTAACTAAACGCGACTGGAGAAATGGAGAGAGATATGCTTACATATATGCAGATAGATATCGTCGCTTGCCTTATCCAATGTAAGCTAATTTATTTTATTTTATGAATATCTTGCAGGCGCAGATTATATAGTGTAAAAAACATTTTCAAGTAACCAGAAATCAAATCATTAAGGGAACTTATGTCTTATATATACATACAAGAATTTTAAAAACTTATTAAAAAGAGATATACATATATACAACTATTTTACTATCTATGTAATAGGAATTTAGGCTAATCACGGCATACTCAGGACTGAGAAAGTAGTCCTCTTCTAAGGCACTTTTGATCTTGTCCCTGCGATCAGCGGGTAGGATGGCACACTTCTCGTCCCAGAGCGACCGGAGCCGGCGCGATGGGGGTCGGGCAAGCATCTCAACCCGCTCCATCGTGTTGCGTTGCGAACGCGATCGTCGCCGAGGTGGTATTTCACCTAACCAACAAAATACTCGTCAAGGTGTACGGAAACAAGTTGCTGACAACATAGCCGTAGCTCTCATGACGGGTAGTTAAGGATGGGCAGTAAGTTTAAAAGATGTCATCTGCTGCTTTGTTATGGAAGAAAAGAAGAAAGAAAGATGGGCAGGAGATGGGATCAACGTCTACCCATAAAGAAAGCCTTACCAGAACTGCTTTTAGCGTTCTTATCAGATAGCGATTCAGATTCAGATCCTTGTTCGTCTTCTACTTTCTTCTTTTTAGATTTCCCGAAAAGAGGCATTATGGTGCTTATTTGTTATACTAAAATTTTACATTTGAAAAGTAGGTCCAAATTAATAGATGGCTACGCCGGTTGACGTAGTTTTGACATTGTAATTAGCATTTTCGAAAAACAAAACGTTAACAAAGCAGTTAATTAGGTATTGTCTATGGCTTAATATGATTCAAATTAAAATAAATAAAAATAATTTATATCTACTTATAATTTTGACAAGCTCTTGCAACCAGGGTTGTCAGAGGTGGCAATAATTATGCGCGATCTATTTCCTAACGCTCGTGTGTGAGAACCCTAAAAGACGTGAGGCTTATAAAATAGCTATGGTCCGCGGTTTCATTTTATTACATTTTAATTTCACCGACGATTATCCAGCCTAAGCTGAACTCAATTCAATATGATCGATCAAATAGATCTGAGGGCAACTTACATTGGATTAAATTATTTCTACATACAAACATTCATCCTCTACTTTAGGCCTTTCGGAAATGAATTTAGATAAATCCATTCTTAGTGCTCTCCTACGTAATAAAAGTCATCTCTGTGCAAAGTTCCAAGTTTCTAGGCCCAGTAGTTTGGGTTGTGCGTTGATACATCAGTCAATCAGTTTCTTCTTTAATGTTATTTTAAACCAAATACTATATGATGATACTTCCATCCTTCAATCATTTAAAATTTTACTGGTGGACATAAACCAGTCCAAACGAACAAAGGAATAAAGCAGGATCTTCATAAAAGTACCTTTATATATAATGTAGTACAATAAAACAATATATTTTTTCTATTATCTATTTATTATGACTATGTTTCAACTTTTGATCGTAAACAAAGCCAGCTATCATAATCAGGGACGCCGTCGTGCAGAGCACCTTTCTCGTCATTAGCTATTTTTTCGTAAGGCAAATGCCAGCCATCTTGGTGTTTCTGCGCGCACGGTGTAAATTGTAGTGGCGGCTGAAAATTAAAAATATACACGGTAATTTTTTAAGTGAAAACTTCTTTAGCCGCGGTCGACGATTTTTGGTAGGGGACAATCTTATACGTTCGCGTGAACAACATGCGCCGCAAACGAAGAAAAGTTCCGCGAAACTGTTCCAAATTCAAATAAGTATGAATTTGGAACAGTTTCATGGAACTTTTTTTTTTTCATTTATTTTTCTTACATTCAATTTCGAAACTTTATTCTTAAGATGCAAGGGTTTATTTTTGTTGATTATTTACTATTTAGTCTGACTGTGTTTTTTAATTACACATTTTATTTTAGTTGTATTTGATGTAGACACAATATATATAACATGAAGTATTCACTTGAGTTTTTTTTTAAAAGCAGAAGATTTGTTCTTAACAAATCCAGACAAATTTATATATGTGTAACGTAACACAAGTATTTATGGGTGTGTTTTACCTTTTAAAATATATTGTAAACTAAAAAAAATGTTGTGAAAAAGGTTATGTGACTTGATTTTTTTTTTTATACAGAGTCAAAAGAGCAAGCGGCTAACCTGTTGTTAAGTGACCCCTACCCATTAAATTCGCAACAATCAAAACAGCCTTTTTTTAGGTAAAAGGAGGAGGAGGAGACCTGAATGTCTTGCTATTACCGTAGTAGAGGTGATTAGCAATGTTTAGCCTTTTACACTCAGGGAGATTCGATTTATTTTAGTCATATTTATATAGTATAATTATTATAGTCATTTTAAGATTGGAATACAAATAATCAAATAATATTGATTACAAACTCCTAAGATCTTCCTTCCTTATCTACGATAAAGAAAAAGAAACGAGGATAAGATGGCCAAGGGATGGAGTCTGCAGAAGCTCACTGATTAGACAACATACAGAACTCAATTCTGTGAGGTTGTGGTACTTTCCTGATTTAGCTGGTCCTATATACCAGGTGCTGCTGAACTTAGCACTAGTAGTAGTAGTAGGGGCTATGCTTCGGCAACTAAACGTATTTTGAGTGTAGATTAGACACGGGTCCCTTCAGTCAGGCCAGTTCCCCCAAGAACCCCAACAACCCCTTGATGTTGCTGGCGATCTCCAGGTGCAACCCCAAGGAGCTGAGATATTTATACTTATAGTGCCCATATATGTTATTAATACTGCCCAGGAGCCAACAAATTAATTTTTTGCTTGTCGCATGATTTAAATAACACAGTCATCAAACTCTAGGCCCTGTCCAGATGTTTTAAATTGTCATGAGTGATATTCATATCTTTTGATTTGTTAAAATAGTAAAGAATAACATTTTACCTTTATTACATTACGACTGCTTGCAAGGAAGACCTTCCACTGGTGCTGCCACTGCCATCTTTGAAATATTTGCTGTAGCGCTTCATCCTTCAATATAAATCTATGGCCGCGCAATAAGTCTTTGGACACTATGTCTGTGTGAGGACCGCTTAAAATAGCTGCAGTTATGAAAAAAGGGTCATCTTCTGAGCTGAAACAAATTATATTACCTTACTTTTTCGAATACAAGAATACTTAATGAAAACATTTGAGTGAGTTAAGTTAGCTATATAACTGAGTGGTTAGTATCCAATAATGATAGCATTGGTTGAGTCCCAGATCATTATGTACAATATGTGGTCATCTAACTTGCGCCCCAGTCATTTAAGTTTTTTTCCAAATTTAAGACCAAATATTTTTGTCATTTTAGTATTTAAATATCCTACAGAAGACACTCAATAAGCAAATAAAAAAGGTGATTAAATAGCTCTCTACACCAAACAAATATAAATAAAAAATTGGTTGTCTGTAAAGTCGGTTTAAGGACGAAAATTTTACGTAACGTCATAAGAAAAACTTGATGAAAAATTGCACACTTTTATGAATTGAATTATTATCACTGAATTATCTTTACTTTGTATGATACAAAGAAGGATTTATTTGAAAATTACTTCTTTTTTCGATAAATTAACATTTATTTGCACTCGTTAATCTTAATATTTTAATTTACTTAAATTAATTGTTAGAGGGATAGATGCGTTACAAGCCGAATGCTTCGGCCGATCGTGCCTCTATCGCTTGTTCCCCGCTTTCGCTTGCACGCTCGGCTCAGGTGGAACGTGACAATGGGTCATGCTTTTTCGTGCGTGCAGAAGGCGTTGATCAATTTATCGTTATCACATCAAGTTCTTCTTTGTTTTCATATTGCTCAATGCAGAAATGCACTTTACCCTTAAGTCTAGGAAGAAATGTCAAAGGTATACTTACATATCCTCAGTAAAAAAGTAACATGTTTTGCTCATTAAATAATTCAGCGTCTTTTTATGCCACTTTAGCATGTGTTTACGGCCTAACAACAATATTTTCTTATTTTTCCTATCAAAGTGATCAACAACAGTTTTCAAGAGGTTCATTTTATGCTCATGAGAGCCCCTGCCTACTGCGTAACCAATATTCAAAGCATCTAAAACAATATCATAGGGCGCAGTCGCTTCCACAAAATTTAAAAATGAACTAAATTCCTTTGGTGATGTCTTGAGGAACAAATCTGATCCAACAATGAGTTTATCTTTTATATTATTCTGGAGTAATTGAAACTCCTCATCGGATAATTTGAGACATCTTAAAAAACTGTTGCATGACATACACTGACCACTGAAAAAAAACAAGAATATATTTATAAAATTTAAATACATTTTGGCTGAAATTTTTAATCTTTTCTTATCTTATCTCATCTGTTCTGCATCTCTTATCTATATACATTTTAAATGGTACCAAAATTTTCATCATCACCACCACCACCAACATCTATGATAGCTTTTTTGTAATAAGAGTACCATGTTTCATATGTACATTATTATATAAAGCACTATTTGGCTTGTTGAGTAAGATCACCCGATGATTTTTTTATGGAAGCAGGTGTCAAATTAGCAAGTGAATAGCATATTCAATGAATGGCAATTCATCTAGTCTTAAACAATATATATCTATCAATAAATACCTATGCATTTGTATCAACTTATAAGTGCAGATGTTTATTGGACTGGAAATAGCCTCTTTGATATTTTTTTTTCTTTATTCACTTTACCAAAAACACTATTAAAGCCAACCCACTCCCAGACACCCAGTCATTCTACTAGCTGTTTTGCAAAACCTACTGACACAATTTAATTAGAAAAAGGTCATGTAGTCAGCATGCTACTGTTTGACCCACCCATACATGGTACCTTATGGTATATTATTGTTAATATGTTTCTTACCATAAGTTATCATCTTACATATATGTGTCATCAGTAAATTATTTTTATTGTTGTAAAAATATTTTATATCTAAATTGAGTAGCTAATGATTAGCTGAAATAGGAAAATTTCTGATACCTTTCTTGTATTATTTTTGTAAAGTCTGCTTTCCATCCTAATGAAACATATGTGTTTTTTATATATTCTGCAGTCTCTTTTGTAATTACCGCACAATTTGCTGAAATGTGTAAACAAATTTTATCCAAGTGCTTCAATACTGTTCCTTTGGTTTTGTACTTTCTTTGATAATATTCAATCCATTCTTTGTAAGCAGAATATTGTAATGGTCGCAAGTCTGCTAAACTCTTCCGAACCAAATCCATGGCTTCTTTTTCTTTGTTACTTTTATATAGAGTTCCTATTAATGTACTGTAAGCAGAATGACTAGGAGTGCTACTTACTTTAATATCAGCCAATACTCTTAAAGCTTTCTTCCATTCACTAACAGCACATAAAGCATGTAAAAGTATATCTCCAGTAGAGTAATCCAACACTTTGTACTTGTCATAAAAATATTCATAAGTTCTTAAAATAAATTCCTTTTCAGATGCAAGTAATGGATTTACTTTAGCTTTTTGATAATATACACCAAGTATACCATTAGTGACTCCTATACTCAACACTGTTGTGGAACTCTTTAAATATTTAGCATAGGATAATGCTAAATCTATTTTTTTGTTTCTAACCAACGTTTTTAATATTACAGCATCAACATTTTTCTCGTTCAAGACACCTTGCATACTAAGAATTTTACTTTTTACATCAGCCCAATCTGTTACTTTGTCCCCAAATGCTGAATTTAAATAATCTATTTGCTCCTTTCCAGAAGTCTTTGTTATGTAACTTCTCAATGAATATAAAGCTAAAATAAAACAATAAATTACATCAATAAATGGTAGCTGAGTAAATTTAAATAAATTAACTTGTAAATATATTTGCCGGTTTACGGACCTGTGTTTGGTAATAGGCATTGTGACAACATTTTAAAATTTCTGTGCATTAAATGCATTATCTTATCTTAGTTAAATTATTAATTATTCATTGAGCTTTCATAAAAAAGTTAAAACCAAAACATAACCTATAAAATAAACAACATCACGACTCTAGCTAGATCAAGACGTCTCAATCTAAAAACTCAATGTCTCTATGGCTGCGTTCCACTATAAAGCTAAAATGCTCCTTTATCCTTCCACTTGACAAGAGTATGCTCGTTGTGATAACGGCGAAAATGTCACTAATGACGTCATCATTTTCGTTCACAACGACTTATCACAATGGGTCTTTGCGGTGAGAGTTGACAAATTTTATGAGAAAATACCAAATATCCTATTAATATAAATAAATATGCGCTCACGCCCGTAACCCAGTAGAGATCATGGAGTTCCATTTGGCGCGATCCTAGCACACCTCTTTCGCTTCTTCTGCATTCATACATCTATACATGCATGGTCGTCGGTTATGGGTGCTACTTGTATCGCCATTTTTAGTAAGCCACTAATCTGACAGATATAAGTTCTCCTAGGGCGTCCCCTACTAACACTGCCACTCACTTTTGCAATATGAATTTAAATAACTAAACAGTTATTCTCTCTTCATTCATCCTTTTAACATTCCCCAACCACCGAAGCACACTAGTTCTAGTCACAACATCCACTTTTAAGCTATACTTTTCTCTTATTATGGTATTTTTAATACTATCATTAAATGTCACGCCTAATATACTTCTTAAAGATCGCATCTCAACGACATTAACTCTACTAGCATGCTTTTCCTGCCAAAACCCAGCTCTCACTTCCATACAGTGGGCAAGCCTTCATAGATACATTCATTACATTCCTCTCACTGCTGTACCTATAGCCCCTTTCATTTTATTTCCCGCATTCACTCGTCGTTCAAAATCTTTAACATTCCTACCATATTTACTGAACATACACCCCACATATACGAACTCGTCCACATGTTCTACTCCTTTACCGTTAACATTTATTTCAATTGTTGTCTTACTTTGTTTACTTTCAAACACCATTACTTTCGTTTTATCTGCATTCATCTTCATGGTTTTACCTTTTAATCAATCATTCACTACATTCAGCATAAGTTGTAAGTCCTCCGCCGATGACGCAACACGACCTGGCGTACAAGAGATATTTTACAACTTACGCGCCCATTCGAATTTCGATTTTCAAAGCTTTTATACAATCATCCATAAAGAGATTGAACAGCCACGGGGATGCTACACAGCCCTGTCTTACACCTTTATCGATGCTAAACTAGTCTGAGCACAGTTTATCCTAGCACAAGCAGTAGAATCTTTATAAAGAGACTTTAAAGCTTGTATTAGATCACTGTTCAATCCACACTCAACCAAGGTTGACCACAGATCATCTCTTTTAACTTTATCATAGACCTTTCCTAAATGTACGAAAGCGCAACAAACTGTTTAGTACAGCCAGAAGTATAAAGCCAGAAACTTTTCTGTCATATGTAAAGAAAAGATCTGATTCATGCAACCCATTCCTTTCCTAAAACCTGCTTGTACATCCCACATTTTTTCATTTGTTTCTTTCATGACTCTTTCAATCAATACTTTAGCATAAAGTTTTCCCACAATGCTGAGAAGGCTGATTCCTCGGTAATTTTTACAATGATGCTTCTAAACCTTTTACTTTATATAAAGGGACGATGACAGGTTTACACTAATCTTCTGGTACTACGCCATATTGAAAAAGACCCACAGCAGGCTTGCAACTAAACCTTCTCCAGCTCTCAGCATTACAAGGAAAATTCTATCATACCCGGGTGACTTGTCCAATTTCATTATTTTCATCGCAATCACAACCTCATTCAAAGTTATCTCACTTTCCAACTCCTTTTTCTCTGTAGTATCTGCCGTGTTTCATGCAGATGCCTCCTCACATTCAAACAAACATTCAACTATATATAATATAATATATAATCGATTTACATATATAAGCCCGGGGTATGAAAAATTCTGAGTAAAATCAAACTAAGTGTTACACGAAAAGCGTTACGGAAATTAATGTCATGCGTAACCTATCTTGTGCATTCCCTAGTACGAGTATACACGGCGGATTGAAAACGCTGAACACCGGTTGTTTTTTGATTAAAATTAACTAATTTAATTTTTACCCCCTTCCTGCTGGCAGATTGATCTGAGATTTGGTACACACCTTTAGTTCTGATAACAATACAATTTAATATATTCAGTATCATTGTAAATCCAAGATTGCCTCCACAAAATGGTGGATTATATATTATTCATAACTTCCTCAATATATATAAATGAAAGGGCTTGACTAGTAGACTAGAATAAATCACCATCTGTATTATTTTCAACAACGCACAAAACGCCCCATTATCCATTCCAACTGAGTTTAAAATTATAACGTTCGGAAAAAAGTTGAACAGGGAAAAATCGTGAACGCCAAGTGGAAGATAGCCATAACAAGTCCGTCTTTCAAAGAGGATATAAAATAGTACTTAGCTTAGACACTACCGTGTCTACTGATGCTGTCGTGTAAAGAATGAAATTAAATAACAACTTATGACATGTCATGTAACCATAGGATGTAACGACTTGAACTCCCAACCTGGTTTGAACCTTTATCAAACCGATCTGGACCAGTAGAGCTGAGTGAGAGGGCGGGCGGGCGCGTCACCAGGGTACGGAATATTTGTGTTTAGTGTTTTGTTTCCGTGAGTTAAAATTAAGTATTAGCCTATTTGTTATTAGCAGACCATTAGATTGGTCAAGATACCTTATTTCTGGGGGAAAGATAGGGGTATATGAGGTTTTACTCATTAAAACACCCCTCGGAGGCTAGCCATCAGTCAGCCACCGTCGAGTGCGATTGTCGTTTATCTACTGTTCGACCCTTTTATTTGCTTTGATTGCTTAAAATATCTTACTTTATGTTTTAGATTCTTTGATGTGCTAAAATTCATTGTGATACCTACTCTTTTGTTGTGCTCTGCAAAGACTACTATATAATACTGATGGTGTTCGGCAGCGTTGTCCAACAAATGACATGACATTATTCGTGGAATGACAATTGTCTTTGTTGTGCGTTTAGTGGCGGATCATGCCTTCAGCCATCATCATTACGCTTCTTACTCTTTCGGTCAATACTACTACTGACCAAAGAGAATATAAGACTACCAAATACCACTTTAAAACAA
>JWHW01042001.1:557722-567950 GCA_000931545.1 Papilio glaucus
AAACAACATTCATTAACGCTGAATATACACGACATAAGAACAATACACAACAGAATAGTTCTGTTCTCTGTAGTGTCCAACACTCCAGCGTATCCTCTATACAAGGATATGCTATGGACTCGGTGACCAGAAAAGTAGTTTCTACTCTGTTAAATTTAGGATGATAATTTTGGCAGCTTACATGTAAGAAGTATTTTTTCCTGTACAAGTTACTACAGGTAACGTAAATCATTGTTAGGTATCGCTCACTTATCGTAGTGAAGTGCCGGGCATAACGAACGACCATAGACAATCGAAAGAAGGTCTTTATATAAAATCGAACAAATAAAAATTAACATTTGTTCAACAGACTGACTGACCTGCCTGTTTATGTATATACCAAGACGAAATAAGTATCAAAAAATTATTAATAGAAAAAAAATTTGTTAGTTTTGTATAATCCATACAACATAACCATGAAACTATCGTTTCTAAGTTCTATCAAAAATAATTATCGAATACATTCATTCACGATTATGTATTACCCTATTGTTAGCTGTCAAAATTATCGTACATTTCTCAGAGTATAGGAAGCTGCAGCTTTTGTACGAATGGGTCGACTTGAACGGGGAAACGGACCACAATCTCAAGAATATGATGTCAAGTAGATAAATTTATACTTCTCCATTTCGTCTGAAGATTGAAGAGATTCGTGAGGAATGAATGAAGGGAAAGGGAGGGCCCTTATATCTACTCTTTCTCTTTCTTACACAAGATGCATGTGTACAAAAAAATCCGTATCTCAGCCATTAGGATACCTATACTTATTTCATTATTGTATGAAGCGGGTGACGGTTAGGTTAGCGCAGAGCGAGCTGTGCCCTGCCACACAGGGGGGAGTTAAGAGTACCAGTACAAGTTTATGGTTACCTGATAGAATATCCTAAGTTTGACAACAGGCTCAGGCTCCCTATCATAACAGTCGTTTATGAGCTTCTTGAGTGCGTATTCTAGAACTTCCTCTATTTCCTCAGGCTGCATCTGAGATGCGAGCGTTCTGTGCGAGTTGCACGCCTCCTCGTTAGGGAACGTCAGTTGGCAGGTTGAGGGAGAAGATCCTAGAATAATAAACCTTTATAAAAAAACTGCCTCTCAAGATCATTTTGCTTTAATATGGTTGTCAAGTATTGATAATAAGACGCTATAATAGACTCGTGGTTATTTAAAAAAAGGTGAATTATTGTCAAATACAAATATGAAGAGAATAGGATCAAAACGGTATGTTGTTGCCCACAGATTTTCAAAAATGTGTTTTTAATGGTAACATTTATATTTGGAAGCTATAAACTCCAACAATATATCTGGTATTGGATATGGATATATAATGGTTTCTTAAGGTCGAAACTCGGTGAACACAACCAGTTTCGATGCTATACCCCTTGTATGCCAAGTCTATATTATACAAATTCTAAGGTCGTTTACCAGTAGCGACATAGCAGACACACGCGGCGACAGTGTTCTCGTAGTTCCACCGCCTCGTTATAGCGACCTTGTACTCGCCGACGTTGCAGCCGGTTTCTTCGTCTGCAATCAATCATTATTTTTCTATATATGTATCATTTAAATATTTTAAATCTCCGTTATCTTTCTGTTCTTTCCTATTTCTTCCTCTGTCCTAGGTAAGGAAAGGCAGCACATTTGCAAGACTTGGATCTAGTTGATGTTACATCTCCCTGCCCTTTACCCACTCATGTTGGGTCGACACAGTATGAGTATAGTACATACTTATCCATGTTTTGGCTAGTTTTTACGGTGACCTGCCTAACGTCAACCCTCCTCGGGAATAATGTGGTTGTTAAGTTTTGTTTTATCAGTGTGATCAAAGACAATTCCGTTGTTTGATTAACATCAATGACGTATCGCACATCTGGGGAGCGTTCTTTAAAGAAACAACATTTTTTGAAACAAAAACCTGTTTTTATACACGTGCTCTAATGTGGTGCAGAAATGTGTACATATTTAGAATCACGATATCTTAGAAGGGGTGTAGGTATTCTCAGGTATAAGAAAAGTTTTGTAGACAATTGCATGATCTGCAAAACTCACGACTATCTAGCCTATTTTTATGATAAAACGTACCGTAAAAATACTAAAAACCGATAATTTTAACCTTTGACCAACCTTAAATATTTTTTAGGCGACGTGGAAACGATGAGCAGTTTTAATATTATATTTGTAATGGTGTTCTCAAGATTTATAAATTTTTTAGCTCTGCGAATTATTGTAAGTCTACCCCTTTCTTGTCTTTTTGACCGGACATAGGATTTCAAACAAATACATTGCATGTCACTAAGTAGGAAATATTTCTACTTCTTACAATTTTAATTTACTTTAATCTTTTTACTTTACAAATTTATACACGAGTTTACGGGGTTTACGAGTTACGGGGTTAGAAAATATTATTAAGTTGAATATTTGCAAAGTATTTTACCGTTGCAGGTTCGCTTTATCGTCGAGGTATTATTACTGCAAAAAAAATATTACTCCTATTGGCGTAGTAATTGAGAAGGATCATATGATATTATTGCTTCCGACGTAGTAGTCCAGAAGGATATTTATTACTGCTACCGACGTAGTAGTCCAGAAGGGTATATGATATTACTGCTGCCGACGTAGTAGTCCAGAAGGGTATATGATATTACTGCTGCCGACGTAGTTGAGAAGGATATATATTACTCCTACCGACGTAGTAATCGAGAAGCAGGATTTTATATCGTAAAACTACGAATAAACCAGGATTGTCTAGTTTTTCTTCGCTCAATGAATTCTAAACAGTTTATAGGAATAGAAAGATACGTGAACAGTATTTCACATACACCATTCTATATATTTTCTATCATGTTACCGAGGTCATTAGTGTCCATTGTTCTACAAGAGCTCTGATAATTATTAATGTGAATACTAATTAAAACCGCAAGGCAGCAGCCGTGTCGTGTTCCATTAGGAGCCAAATAAATGTCATTACTATAAATAATATCGACCTTGTAAATCGGATCATAACAAAATTCTAGTCGAATGTTTATATACCGGTATTAACATAATGTTGGTAATTCTTAAAATAAATTATCCAAACTCAGGTTTTTAAGTGAAAAAACTTTTTTACTATTTAACACAACTATTTTATGCGAAACAACTATTGACGCGCCTTCGCAGAAACAGTAACAGTATGAAACGAACTACGTATGCCGTGGCAAACGGTAGTGAAGTACAGGTAATTAGGCTTCTGCTTGTCGTCTTATGAGTGAGATACCCTCATCCCCTTCTTATCCTCTTTTCATCCCCTGCTTCTCTCATTTCCCTTATTCATTCCCCTCTCTGTATCGTTAAAAAAAGCTGTAATGTCCGTAACTGAAAGACTCAAGAATCTAACAAAAGTTTGTTAGTTAAACTGGTCAATATCCGTGATCAACTGTGACATTACCAGGTTTTACATATTTAAATAATAATTTCATCAGCAACTGTAATGTACTTAACTACAACTTAACTGTAATGCAAATAAATTTTGATCAATCACGACGCCTCTTTTTGTTGTAAAAATATGTGATTATTATATTGTGTTTATGTTTATTGTTATATGTTTGACTAAACGTTACATAATTGTATATGTGTCCGACATGGCAGTAATAATTATCGAATCTGACTTGACCATTAGCTGACAGAATACCTGCCGTCACCTTTTTAATAACGATGGTAGGCTCAGTTGTGGCAAATGGCTTCCATATAAAAGTGCCGGCTCGACCGGGTTGTAACACGAATTGAAGTGGAAACGGCACTTTAAATTACATTATATGATCCGCTTCGTTTGTCGCTCTCTATCATAAACAATGGGCATTAATTTCGTTCATGTCATGTCTGCCAGATTAAGTACTAATTAAAACATTCAAATGCTACAAATTCAAAATGTTTGTCTCACCCTATTTTACTTTTTAAAGTACAACAAACTAAGCTACTGAGTTACAACACCTCTTTTATTGCTGCGTATATTCTCGAGGGAATAATTTAACACAAGGAATGCACTTTCACTCGTCTTGCCGCGCGCCAAGTGAAAGTTATTAAACATACAAACTGGTTCTTGTGTGGAAATAACTAATGACTTGAGTTCTAGCAACGCTCAAATCATATCGTTATATAAAAAGGAGATTTTTTAAGACTAAGTAAAAGACAAATTAAAAAATTACTATTTTTAATGGGAAAGATGGAAAACGAGCAAGCGGTGAACCTGATGTTGAGTAACCGCTACTCATAGGCATCAGCAACAAGCAAATGAATTGCAGATGCGTCGCCTTCCTTTAATGGACAAAGAAATAAAATGGGGACGAACAGAAAAAAGGATATCTTATTTGTCCCCTCCACCACGTCCAATCCTCTTCCCCTTCCCACCCCATCCTATAATGAAAGGACGGACGAGAAGAGGACTTAAGATGGGCCTCCGGCACCTCGCTCGTTAGACAAATCGCAGAATACTTCTACTTCACACCTGTCTTCTGTGAGGTCTTGGTATTTCACCGGTATGGGCGGGTGCGGGCGGTAGTCGAAATGGCTATCATATCATAAACGTCTTCTAAACTATATTGTAACGTACATACAAACTATGTACGTTACAATATAGTTTAGAAGACGTTGGACTGGTAAAATATGTCTTATCTCTCTCGGAAGCTATAACATATTAAAAAAAAAACAGTTTTATTATCTATTTGAGAAGAAATTGTTAAACTTAGCCGCAACATTGTAAGTGCTTAGCCATCCTTTCTGAAACGCATACGTATTCTCGGGGAATCCTATTTCGTATCTAAGGATCGAAATGTGCGTGTAAGTTCGTAAATGTGCGTGCAAGTTCGTGTGTATTTGTGTGGTAAACGTACAGTCGAAGCGGTTGTTGTCGGTGTGCGCCCAGGCGTGCCACTCGACGGCGGCGCCGCGCGGCAGCGCCGACACCACGGCGCACTGCACGATGGCGCCTGCCGTGCGCCGCTCCAGCTGCCGCCGCGCCTCGCGCGCAGCCGATATGTGCGTCACGTAACACACGCTCTGTTGCAACACAAACAGGCGTTAACGACGTGCACACAATCAAAGTATAATGTCATATAATCTTTTTCTTTCTTGTGAAATGCCTTCACAAATGTATCGTTTATCGAGTCCCAATATGTGCGAGAGCGACTTGGTAAGAAGTCCGCCTTCTATAGGTGATCGTGACGTCGTGATCTTTTCTATTACAATCAGTTTATCCAGATTGTCAGGTTCCTTCAAAGTAGCTAAGGATTCAGTACCAGGTAGCATATTATCTAAGTGTAGTGAATGGGTCGAGGCACCTGCACGACGCTGCGTATGTGAGCGCGGGGGTGTGCGGCGCGAAGCACGCGCGCGATGTGCCTCAGCGCGAGCGCGCACTGGCCGCGCGCGCCGCTGCTCGCCAGCCGCATGGAGCCCGGTACGAGTGCGATCTGTCCGCTCGTGCTCACCACTTCGCCCACCTAAGTCAACATAAAATATATAATTTTTGTTATTTTAACACGAATTAATTTTAACCTAAGCACTTAAAAGTTCAACAGTTACACTAGAACTCCATTATACACATCCTTGGCACACCTGTCTCTCTTCTTTAACATTCGTATATTTACGCAAACACGCTCCGAGCCCGAAAGATATAATTAGTTTCTCTCGTCTGTTTAAGCGAAACGTGCCGATTTACATAAAAATGTAAATAGCTTATGCATGTAACAGGAAAAGAATATTCAATAGTCTTTGATACAAAGGCGCCAAGGGCTCGGTATCCCTACTTACCTTAACAGCCTGACTGTAGGGTCCGATGTTGGCGGGCGCCCAGTGCGAGATGCCCTGCACGTGCATCGTCACGCGCTCCTTGCAATTGCCGCCTTCCGCTTCGTGGTTGTGATTGGCGTCCTCCTTGTGCGCAACCTGCATATTAATTTGCAGCCTTAATTACAGATATATCTATTAGGAGAATTAAAAGTATTAAAAAAAAACAGTTTTATTATCTATTTGAGAAGAAATTGTTAAACTTAATCGCAACATTGTAAGAAAGGTATGGAATGAAAATGAAATTGGATTTCGTCTGACGAGTAATGTGCCGACGACCTCATTCCTTTTTGTATACTACTACCTTACCTTATTTCCCCAATCTCTTCGATGATTTGGACGGATATCAATGAATGGGGATGGCCACTTAACATCAGATGAACCAATTGCTCTTTTGTATTTTTCGTCCAAAAAAAATAAAGTCATTACAATGCGTAGTAATCCTTCCTTAGTAACGATATAGTCATATGTAATCTTACAATAATCAAAACAAAAAAACGGTTGTATAACACGATAAAGTTAAAAAGATAAGGTAGGCATAGTTACATTAAAATAAAATTGTAATCGCAGTGTACATACAGAAATTTTGATAAAAAAATATGAAAAGAATAGGGTTATCTATTTGGCACGGTTCTGTCACGCACTCACCTTTATTTTCATTCATCTACAATAAGTATTCATTAATTATGGTTACACTAAATATTCTTTAGTATTTTACAAATCCAATCAAAATAATTTAGGTGTTCGGAATATACTTTTATGTAAAAGGCACTCATGTATACCGACAGTAGTGGTCGACAGATACATATATCAATGTATTATGTATTATATGACGAGCCAGTTGGCGTGATTAGTAAGATACTTGCTTTTCATGCTGCAGGTCCTGGGTTCGATTCTCACCCAGGACAGACTGTGTGAATGTGCACGATGATGACTGTTTGTCCTGAGGCTGGGTGTAATAATTATCTATTTATGTATTTACAAAATAAAAGTAGTATATCAGTTATCTGGTTTCCATAGCACAAGCTCTGCTTAGTTTGGGATCAGATGGCCGTGTGTCAATAATGTCCCAAGATATTATTATTATTATATAACTACAGTTATATAATAATAATAATATACAATCTATTATATCTATAAACAAGATAATTAGTTCTCAAATAGAACATGTAAACATATGATGTGAGGCGTTAACTACTGTATCGCCGTCTGCCAATAATACATGGTGAAGCTAATGAAATAAATTCAAGAAATACCTCACCATGGGTATTATTCAAACACATCTAATATGTTTGAATTATATATAAATAAAAAACAAAATATGTAAGTCTACTTAAGACTTACATATTTTGTATCATAAAAGTTTCGAACGTCATTTTTAAGTGAATAGTTACCTTAATAACCTTAGCATAGTTATCATCGTCGAAGTTCACTTTGAAAAAAATCAAAAAAATCTTGCCACTTATATGGACCGATAGATGTGGCCTTTTCCCAACAGAGGGATGCACAAATATATGTTTTGTACTCACGGCATCCATTATGAGTCCGACGTCATCTGGCAGGGGGCACTGTATGCAGACGCGGGTGGGCGGGTTCGGCAGGCAGAAGGTATTGACGTAGACCTCGTTGAGCGCGGTGTACTCGCCCATGTCGCGCATGTAAATGTTCACCGAGCTCACAGCAGACAAATGCAGATCTTCTGATTCCAGCAAGTCTAAAAATTTTATCGGGTTTTTAAAATTGTTCGAAAATGATCACGTTGGAGAAATATCATCAAGGTTATTATTATATTAAAAAGTAAACAGTCGGTGGAAGTAGCATCCGATAGCCATAACTTGACCACGCCTGATGCCATGATACCGACAGTTTTCAGTTGATAAAATAGATATCGATAAAAATTACGTATTTATTTACACCATTTTTAATATGAGTAGGTAAGGTAAGGCTTAGTAGGTGTATATATATTAATAGATTAAAGCGGAAGAGTTTGTTTGTTTTAACGCGCTAAACTCAGGAAATACTAACCGGATCTGAGAAATTCTATTTTTTCTCTACAAGCTTATAGGCCATTTAACATTACACTGCGACCCTAAGTAGCCAACCAACACGGAAAATAATTCTAATACAGGAAAATGCATCATGCAGATATAGATATAGGTAACTCGATTTCCGAGTGAAACCGCGGGGCACAGCTAGGAAGATATAATTCTAATAGGAGTAATTTGAGATAATGAGTTCTAAATTATATGAACCCATTTTTCACCATAGTTATTCTATAGTCGTAAAATCAATGACATGAAGGACATTCATTGAATATCCGGTTTGAGTTTTCCAATTTAATATAGTGGTAGACTTTACTCGACATCCTTCTGTCGTGCGACATAGTGAACTTAATAAGAAGAGGATAACATTCCCTATCCACATTTATCGACAATCAACGTTAATATCGAATAACAAAACACGTTGTTTTTACGTGACGAACGTGTGGGCGCACGTGTAATAAATAAATGATACGATGATATCGATATATCTGCTACTGAAGATTAAAATGAACCACAATGTTAACATTAATATATTACACGCGAGCAGCATTTTTCCTGGCTTATCAATAGTTGATCTACAGATAACGTCCAGACTTAATTTTGATTTTGACGCCTTTTAATTAGTATACTAATCATGTATAATAAAATGGAACCTGAGTCCGAAGCAGCCACATTAGTGTACTTGTTAACAAAAAGGTTTAAAGCTAAAAACAAATTGCGCGAAACAAAAACCTATTAAGTTCATAAAAATATTTATCATGGTTCGGATTTAATTCAATACTAAACGAAGATCATTAAAACTTTGATATTATTTATGTCAAGTCACAATATATATCAACGCAGTAAAGTATAGCAAAGTATATTATATTCAATATAAACAAAACAAAAATAAACACTTCAAAAAGTTTACCTACTAATGAGTTTCTTCATAGCGTCCTCCGTTGCGACAGCGGTATCGTTGCCCTCTCCTACTATGCCACCGATAAAGTACCATCCGTGACTGTTACCATAAATACATCTATGGTCGATGACTGGATGTTTCAAGCTCTCATTACACATATGGTCATAATTGTATCCAACCTCGATGCTCTCCATGTTGTCAATCTGAGAGTCATCGGCTGCCTCTAAATTGGCAGAAATATCCTTTCCCTCTCGAGAGTAAGTGAGCAATGGATTCAATTCATTATCTTCTTTCCCCTTCTCTAGCTTCTCGATCGATTCCAGTTCGGATTCGCTGAGTTCTATATCGCTTATATCACTAAACACCGTATCGTTTAAATCGTTTACAAAATCTAATGAGTTTTTCACAGTCGGAGGTAGTTGAGTTAGTTCGCCGAAATTCTCTTTCCCTTCTAGATGCATCTTCAAATTTAAATAGCCGACAGACGCGATCGGATCTTCTGAATGTATTACCAATTCTTTTTCGTCTCTGTCAAAGACAAAACAATTCTAAATTTGATTGAGATTGTGAAGAATAAAAAAAAACTATAGATGTGATTAATGGGCTAACAGAGATGATCACAATTGAATATAATATTTAAAATCACGTTTCAAATTCCTATGTTATTCCAAATGAAACTTATTTAAGCAATGTTACATTGTTTAAATAAGTTTAACGGCCGTTTTCAATAACCTATACTTTTCCCTTTCACCTATCTAACCTTCTACAAACGTTTTGTTCTACTATAACCACGAAAGAATGTCACGATCAAAACTAGTTATATTTTTATTGTATTGTATTCCAAATTTGAGAAGTGTGCCGGCCGCCATGGACTGGGCAGGGCCCGCTCGACTGGTGAAATACCACGACCTCACAGAACACAGGCGTATAGTAAAAATATTCTGTGATTCATCTGATGAGTGAGGTGCCGGAAGCCCAAATCCACTCCTTTCACCTTCCCAACCTTTTCTAATATGGAAAGGATGGGAAAGAGGGTTTGACGGGCGAGTGTATGGATGGGATAAGAAAATATTATTTTTCCTGTTCATCCCCGCCTCTGTCTATTAACGGTAGGCAATGCATCTGCAACTCATAGCAACATTAACTGGCTTGTTGCAATGCCTTTCTTGCGCGTTTGCCACCTTATTTTATTTAAAAAGTTCAGTTTATTGTTTGATGTGGTTTTTAAAAATACTTTTCTCAAAGATATAAAAGCATGATATGACATATGTGCAACATATTTAGTATGCCAAGTAAACAAATCATGAGTATATTTGTGTAAAGAAGATATAGTCAGTGCAATATTATCTTTATGATAGTGAAAAATACATATTTAAAAAAAACAGACATGCAATTTATATTGTCTTAATCTTGTTTTGTTTTTGTAATC
>JWHW01042001.1:575899-596647 GCA_000931545.1 Papilio glaucus
AAGAAAAGTATGGCTATAATGGCGAACAAGCACTAGGAATGTTGTTTTGGCATAAGCATGATCTCAATCGTGCCTCTATGGATCTCGCTAACTTTACACCTTTCCCAGATGAATGGACAGTAGAAGACAAAGTGCTGTTTGAACAAGCTTTTCAATTTCACGGAAAGAGCTTCCACAGAATAAGGCACATGGTGCATTTCTTTTCTTACTCAAATTTTGAAATTAAATTTTTATTTTATTACATTACATTTATGCTGTGATCATTTTCAACAGTTACCTGACAAATCCATAGCTTCATTGGTAAAATATTATTATTCATGGAAAAAAACAAGAGCTCGTACATCATTAATGGATGTAGTCAGTGAAGGTCGTAATGCTACTAGTTCAGGTACAGGCAAAAGGGAATCGGGAGTGGGTTCAGAGCCGGGTGGGTCTGACAAGGATTCAGATAATGATGAAAAGGTATGTATGAGTGTTATCCATTAGCGCCTCTTAAATATTAGTAAATTTGTTTTGCTTTATTTTTTGTATGCAATTCAAAATTTCATGGACAAAAAAAAATATTCTCCAGTAATGTAAGCCTGCAGTATCTGGATTGTCCAATATTAAATAAAAGCACATAGTTAGTACATACAAATGCAGAGTAGATCATTTCAACATACATAGTAGTTCAATGAATTCATTAAACATACACCATTGGATAGATAATGATTTTTTAATTAATTCTCTGCATAGGCAATGTCTTCAGCTATCAAACTGATTATCTATGAGATTTTTCTTAATAAATCTTTATGAAAGTTTTGGTATTTATAACTTCTAAATAATGTTATGATCGACTTGTATTGGACATGGCAGAAGTGGACTATCCACCGAGGTATTGTCCGCGGAGGCAAGTCCTTTACGGCGGGTGGCTCCTCGCTACGCACGGGACAGCAAGGCGAGGTGGGTGAAAAGCTTCCCCACAACATGAATGACTTTGTTGACACAATGACAATAGTTTGATGTTCAATGTCTTTTTAGATTCAAAAAAAATTTCTGCTATCTAATGTCATCAATAATAATAATAGTATAATTTTCAGCGTTTCTACCTGAATTTAATTATCTATTTTTCACTCGGTAACTCACTTTACTTATTTTTTTAAACCATTATAATAAACTTTAATAGATTTTATTTAAATAATTTTAAATGATACTTTGAACAGTTCACTGATGAATTATTCTTGTTGGAAAAATATTAGATATTTAGTAAATTTTTATATATTTGTTTTTTTTTTTATACAATGATCTTTTTGCCAATGTCACTGTTTTTGTGTTTAATTGATCATTATTGAATCATCAACATTTGTTCATCATCAACATTCATCATTGAATGATATAATTTTTATTGTTATTTAAAGTGATGTTTCTCTTAGCTACCATTTCATTTCTTTTTGATGCTTGTTGATGCTTTTTATTTTATGTTGACTGCTCTGCATTTTTATCTACAAACTATGTCTGAAATCATATTTATAATCAGTTTTTATTTATTTATGGCTTTCTAAATGTGGCTGTCAAATAGATTAACGCATTATCAGGTGCAAATAAAGATGCTTCTCTGTTTCATGCAAAAAATCTTACTTTTCGATTTATGATAATGATGAGAAAAAGCATGAAATAGATGGAGTATTTAAACACTTTCAAAATCACCATGCATTGGTTCCTTCTAATAATTATTCAGAAAGAATTATTGTCAGTACAGCACAGTGCGTTTTGTTATGTTATGAGCTAATAAAATAAAATCTACATGAATCATTTAATGATTAATCCTGACCCTGTTCCCTTCACCTTCAGTGTTCCCGCATGCTTCCTTTAACGGCCCCCTTGAGTATTAAAACTTTGTGTTATTGTTAATGTGTGCAGAATATCATTCTTTATGTCAATGGGTTATTAAACGAAGTGTGTGAGGAGTCACAGTCAGTTGTTTGTCCTCGTTTAGGGTAATGTGTAGGTTTGTGTTGATTGGAGGTCAGACAGTAAAATGTTGAATTGGGGTTTAGGGCGAGGGAGGCAGCGTGGGTGCGGGGAAGTGGTGCACCGTTTGCGGCATTCTGTGCACACAAACGACGCCGCACAATTCGCAGAAGTTGTGTCAGGCATGCCTCGTGCACGCCAGGTCGGTAACGTAACAATTTCATTTGGAGTATCCCTTTTGATCATTTGCATGTTTTGGTATATTATAACTCACACGATCCAAATAGGTTTTTTAACAATACGCTTATACTTGTAAATATAGATTAATAAAACATCCCAAATTACAATATAAAACATGGGAGTGATTTTCACAATTTAAAATAAATATAAGAATTCATTCTATTAATTATTAGTCGTTTTTTTTAAAAAATAATACGGAGGTTTTCATACATGAGAACAAAAAGTTGTATGGTTGGTAATGTGACAGACGCACCGGGACGATGAGGCCTCTCTGTGGTCCGTCGGGACGACGCGGGCCCGGGAAACAACAGCGATACAAGCACCGCTTGCCGCGAGGCATTTACATCAATCATGACGATCTCGTCGCCATGGCCACCGGCCCGCAGCCCGGCGACCCGCCGCAGCCCGGCCTTATCAATCAGGGCGAAGCGATGCTAAAAGCAATGGACAGAGAGATCATATCGCTCAAGAGACAAGTAAGAGATGTAACGCCAATGTCCGCTAATTAGTACTGGGACACATTCTCACCCTTACGTTGACACGGTGCGGCGTACAATACATAATTAGTTATCATTCGGTCAATTCAGCGCGGAGGAGACAAATGTTTGTGTGATGTAATGTGAGAATGTGGTAAATGAGTTTTTTTTACTTGAATAGTCAAGTAACTTTTTACCCTCATGTCATCTAAACAATAAAATGTATTCTGCACACATTACTTAGCAATTTCTAATTCTTTTATTACATACTAGCTTAATTACATCGAAGGAATCTACAAACACAGTTTTTTTTAAACATCCCTTTTGGTTGTAGATTTTGGATGATCCAGATATGCAATGATTTCCTATGTAGTATTTTTTTTGCTATCCTTTTTGCTTAAATCTGAGTGGTTTATGGTCTTAACATACATATTCCTACAGGTTCAACAGAATAAGCAACAGTTAAGTGCCATGAAACGTAAAGTAGGGGATGCAGGAGTAGAGGAACTGAGACCCGGGGAACCCCCGGCAAAGATTAATTCACGCTGGACAAATGATGAATTGCTAATGGCGGTTACAGCAGTCAGAAAATATGGTGAGTAAAAAGAAAGACTTGATTCTGCTTGGTCTTGAATATCGTTCCAACTACATTTGCAGTGTTTCTGCATTCACTTTGATTTTACCGACAATCAGCAATTTCTTAACACATGATTGTCGTTTGACAACTAACAAACCCAGTCTCAATTCAAATTCTTTGCTTTCAAATTTGAGACGTTCATCTTTAGATAGATTAAGAAACGTTTGTTGTAAGGGTCATTCACCTTTAACCACTTCCTTATTTTATTAGTCCTTAAATTTTTACATAACTGACACAAATATATATGAATATATATTTGTGTTAGAACAGTACCTATATATTTTTTCTTTCTTTCAAATAATAATTAAGTGATATTGTGATTCAGGCAAAGATTTCCAAGCTATCGCTGAGACGCTCGGTACAAAAACAGAAGCCCATGTCCGTACCTTCTTCATATCTTACCGACGCCGCTACAACCTGGACGCGGTGTTGCGTGAGCACGAGGCCGATCGTGGAAATGCAAATCATATACAACCAGGTAAGGATATATTATTATTCAAAAAATAAACACTTTACCGGGTATTTTTAATATAAGATTAAGTTTTCCTACTCTATTGGGTTTGACTTATCTAATCCAGTATTAGTGCATATCAATGGCGTATTTTTGAATTTATCAAAATGATGAAGGCAAAGTCACATTAATAAATAAATCAATAATCAAAAATCCCTTAAAAATAAGTTTTTCTATTAATTTAAAAAAGTTAATTCAAATAAAAATTGAACTAAGGTTCAACATGATGGTCCCCCAAGTTGACTGGGCTAAAACCCATCTAATAAAATTTTCCAATCTTGGGTCACCTCTTGGGTATCTTGGAAAAATAGGGAGATGTAGCTACAAACTAGAATGTCCTAAGGGTAACACTGCTGTTCGGCCATTTGTCAGTGACCATCCGGTCGTTTTGTCGGTTGGTCGCCTGCTACATTTTTAGAGTGCCATCTTTTGTTGTATATGGATGAAAACCTACTGGTACCTTAATATTCTGCGAGATGGCGTTATATGACATTCGAATATTAAACATCTTACAAAAGAAAACATAGAGGGAAGGTCGGTCGCTTAGGTATTTTTATTTAAGCTTACTACGTTAAGGCTTTTTGGGCTGCAGTCCAGGGCCCCGTGGATATCAAAAGCCAGTTTGTGAAAGGTGATTTCATTTGTATATAATGTTAAAGTTGACATATTGTCTAATGGTAATATCGCCCGCGATTTTTTCGCCCGTGGACGTGGCGCCTAAGAAATATAATTGAAAACAAGAAATAGTAATCAAACCTAGCATGTGCTATATATTTTGTTTAAATATTTTTTTCAATGCTTGTAGATCATATTAACTTTTCTTTTCTCTTTCTCATACAATTTTTTTCAATTGAATTAGGTACAACAAGCGCAGAAAGTGGGGACAATGAAGCGGACACTACCAGCGGCAACAACGGCACCGCAACCCCACAGGCTAACACAAAAGATGAGAAGGTGAATTAAATGTTATTCTTTTTATTTTTCACTACCTGACCCCGGACCGCCTTATTTATTTAGCCGCGTGTTAGTTTTTGTTTTGCCATAAGTCCTAAGATAAATATTTAAATTATATGGTGTAAAGGTTTAGGAAATTTAAGTTGATGAGGATTTATACTGTATCCATCACTCACCCTCGGTACCCATCACTTGCCGGGTCGTAACGTGATGTAAAATAGCCTATAACCATACTTAATTGGCCTATGAAATAAAAAAAAACGTTTCCAATGCCTCTGGTTATTCCAAAACGCTATCAAACAATTACATTAGTATAATACATATTTTTTCCCCGCCTGTAGACGGAGGTAGATAGCGAGGGAGTGGCTATTGGCGCATCCGCCGAGCAAGGAGGTCCACCCACTACGCCACCAAAGCACAAGCCCGCCAAGTGATGTAAGTCGTCAACCGCGCGACAATCTCGCTGATATACATAATAAGTTTGCATACCAAGTATCTTCTCACAATACAAATGAACTAGACAAAATTAAATTAGATCTAAGATCCATTGTAATACTACATTTAGCTTAAAAGGTCATTTTGCGACAAACTTAGCATTAATAGAAATAACTAACATGAATATTTATATATCAAATTGTATATTAAATTTAATTATAATGAGAGTAATCAAATTGGTTGATAGTACTGAAATTTATTTCTTGAATGAAGGTTAGAATAAAATATCTTCTAGCATTCAGTATACACATTGTATGTAAAACCTATTTATGTAAAACCGGTAACATATAATTTCATTTAAAATTGACATTTTGTTGGGAACTTATTTAAAAAAATAGACCGACCAAGTTATCTGTGAATTGAATAGAGTTGCCACCGTTGCTTTAGTGTTGCCAATTAAATTGAATATGCTCAAAACCGAGAAAGTTCAAACAAATTATTGTTATTTAAAATAAAAATAAAACATCAACACTAACATGTTATTCTGACCAGCTTCTTAGTAAAATTATGGACCAAGGATTATTTTGCTATTTTCGAATTTAGGCCTTTATTTACACCTGAAATATGAATTACGCATTTGGTATTAGTCAGTTAAAACACAAGTCAATATTATTATAATATTGATTTGTGCTTTTTCTTTGTCTAGTTAATAAACTTCTCACTAAAAATGAACTAAATTAATAAGGCATTAACTTTGGTATTATAATATGTTAGAACTGACAAGCTACTATACCACAGAGACTGTAGTTGACAGTCGTTTGACATTTCAAGATGGCGTCTGTAGTTTCAATTTTCGGCACTTTACATATAACTTGGTCAGGCAAAAACATGTTTGCAATAAAATATTGTTTTAAAAAAATATGTTGTCGGTTTTTCATGTGCATGGTTCGTTTTATTTTAGAAACACATGTATAATTTATATGACATTCAGAAATCAAAGGATTTATATATTTTCTTATAAACGAGATAGATTGACATAATTATAAAAAAATAAATAGCCCATTCCAGGTTTATAAGACTTAAACCATATTCTAAAGTTGACTAACACCAATTTTTATACCTTAGTCTCTGATACCTTAGCAATAATAGTTATTATGTTATCAAAAAGTTTGGTATATGTTAACAAAAAAACTTATAAATATAGGTTAAAATTATAATGTTAACATAAATTAGGAATTAGTGTCCTATAAGTTCAAAAGGTTAATATCAGGTGATAGTAGGGATGTGAAATGATCTAGTTTTGTAACAAAAATGATGTCAGTATACGCAAATGGAAGGTTTTCATTTTTGTATATATATATATTTACTTGTAAGTTAGGACTAGATATAAGATTTTTAAGTTTATTAGAGCACTATAACTTTAAATTATATTTGATTCACATCATGTGGGCATCATATTTTTAACAAATGTAATTTCATTGCCTGAGTGAACAGAATTTTAGTTGGTGAATGTTATAACTGTATGGACTAGTGAAGAAAATGTTTGTTTATTTTATACTAGCTGTTGCCCGCGGCTTCGCACGCATTCGTTTGTTGCCTTCCGCTCAGGAAATTTTTGTAACTTGATTTCGCATGTTGGAATGAAAGGTAAATGTCAAAAAGCTGTTATTGGTTGCCATGGTAATGTATGTCATGTAACAAAATATCTAAAGGATGTTTTTGTCGTGTCATACTTTACGATGGCAACCTGAATAAAAGGTACCTAGTGTATCTCTGACAATGTACATATGTGTATGATGATTGGTACAGCATTCATGGTCACAGTGGTGGTCTGTGTATGACGTCCCGATGTCAAAGTTGCTGGCGAAGTGACATCTTATTTTCAATTATGTTTACTTTGATCTATGCAGAACGAGTTCACAGTATCTTGAGATCTTGCATAAACGTGATAAAATCCTTAAAATAAGTATTGGCGTAAATATAAGAAATTAAATTCATCATGTTGCTGCTTTTGCTTATTCATATAGATCGGTTAATTAAAGCTGGCATCTTTACAGTACTCACTCCGATGTGATATTGAAATTGTGCTATACAGAATGGATAAAATTAAATGATTTCAATTGAAAATGCAGTAATTTTTTTAAATATTCAGTCTACTCTGTTTTTTGTAAGGTTGGATGGGTTGTAAATACATTTAAATCTCGAATTCAAAAAACGTCACTCTGTATTTATAAAGAGGCGAAAACAAAATAATAATGTCTGCCTGCTCATACTAATAACCTTGACCGTGCGCGAGAGAGACGGACAGACTTGTCAGATGCGCTTACAGTGCGACGTCACGCTACCCGCTTATTCGCAGACACTACAAAAGCGCAACGTGTGAAACTGGGAAGGTGCCAGCTTAGTTAACCATTTTAATAAAATAATTTAATCTGAAAAAATAATTAATTCTTCGTGCCCTTCATTACTGAAGGTCGTGCTTGTCTTGAAGTGCCTTCACTGACCTGTCGCCTAGCTGTGTCCTCTCCCCACAGCTCTGTTTGTGTCTTGTGCAATATAAATTCAATCACAATTAACAGAAATACAATATTACCAAAATTACTGTAATTAAGTGTATCTTTATATTCATCCATTTCGCTTGCTATAGCTCTGAATAATTGAACTGAAATTAGGTTGAAAGTACAATTTTGGACGGTTAAAAAATCTTCGACTTGAGGTCTTTAAATAAAGAAATGCTTTTAAGATATTACTGTCACACTTTCTCGAACTCGGACTTGTTCTCTGACTGAGTAAAAGTAACATGGACATTGGACTTTGTGTTACTTATATATTTTAACACCAGGCAATGCTATGATGGTGCTTCAGGGGTTACATATTGCATGGCCTTGTCTATGGCACATCATGCGGCGCCGTCAACAGTTTCTGATATATGGCATCTTGTTGCTTTATGGTTCGATGGGCCTGTTCTCTGTCACATTAAAACAATCACACAATTAAAAACTGAGAGTAGTCATGATCATACTTGATTTTATTTACAAAGGAAAGAAAACATTGTTTAATAGGAAAGTCTGTTTTCATTTAAAATTTAGTAACTTCGAAACTTAATCTGCCCGTTAATAATTTTGTAGCTGACCAAGTTTGGATTGTTCAGTTCTTCGTACTCTCACAGAGTGATTTCCTTAATAGCAATGCAATATAATAGATATACGCTTAGGCCCGTAACCTAGATGGGTAGGCAGAGATTAGGGATTTCCATTTGGCGCGATCCTGCATACATGCTCGTCAGTTACGGGTACTCCTTAAATTTCCCCGTCTTTAGTATATCACTAATCTGATCCATATAAGTTCTCTTGGGACGTCTTAATGCAATATGTTTATTAAATTAATCTTACCTATACCGTAACTTTTGAAAGGGCAAACAGTCCATAGGGTTTAGGTACGGTGTAACTATATTTATAAATTTTGAGTTCGCATTTGTCTGTTGAATTGACCACAATCATTAATGAAGTTTATACATTTAACATTGTCAGTATAAATAATACATTTGGCTATTTACACAGAATTTCACACTTTATAACTACATGTTATTTTATATTTTGTAAACTACATTGGAATTTTGTCGAAGGACAGTATTCCTTGCTAATGTAAGGACTAAAATCTGGTTCATCATATTGTAATGATCTCTGTGTTTATAAAATTTCGACTTTAAAATGAAGTAGGATAAGTTTAAATTAGCTGTACATTAATCCTACTTGCCTTAAGTTATTTGACATGTCACATATACTCGCATGCTAGAAACTATGTTATAAATTTGTTGTAGGTAACCTTATATACGTTAACATGAGATGTTATTTAAACAGACTCCTCAAATGTTGTCCATTTTATTGTTTTGTTTATTTATACACTTAAATAATAAAATACCATTAGAAAACTTTATGTCTGAAGATTTTGTAATATAATAGAAATCACCCGTGATTTTTTTTCAATTCAAATCGAAATGTATTTATTTATTGTTTATGTACTTTGACTTTGTCATTAACAAAAAGTCGTAATATATTGGACCAAGTAGTTTCTACCTATTCCTGTGGTAAATGTTAATGCATTTATTAATATTTCAATGTGAAGCTTCAATATGTTTTTGAGTCTCATGACCTCCAAAATTCCTACTAAATTACCGTGATATGTAGACATTCTAAAGCTTTCTGATTTTTGAGTAACTTCCTGTCGTACACAATGGCTTCTAGTGGCGAATTAATAGTCATCAATGGTAAACGTTATTACTTGAGGCAGTGGTTCCCAAAGTTGACTGGGTTGCGACCCATAGTTTGGGAATTTCTGACTTAGGGTATGGAGGACTGTAATTTTGTCAAATACCTTTCAGGTAAAAAAACACTTTTTTTTTTGAAAAAACAATATTTTTAATATCTAAAAGGTTATTATGATTTGTTTAAATAAAATCTCATGTCAATATAAAAGTAAATAATATATTCTGACGTCGTTCAGAGTTTAAGTGATGTTAAAGAAATAGTTTTATATTATAAATGTAAGTGAGAGTAAATAGTTAGTTTCATATAATATGACATATTAATATTTTAACTAACATGTCCATTTGCTTTTAGATATACGATTTAACTGAAATATAGTGTCTTATGGATCATAACTAACATAGCAATAGTGTTTAAAATATGACAATTCATAGTAATTATGCATCGGTGAGCTGATTACGAGTTTTATTATTTGAATGATAATTTTTGATTGTAAACATATATACATAGGTGAATAATGAATGTTATTAATATATACCGATGATATTTTTGTACATCTTAATAGACATTTCAAGTTAGCGAATATGAGAATCATTGTGCGATATAGTTTAAATTAGATCTTAGACTTTTATTACAGGCACTTTATTTCTGATTAATGTTAGTTTAATGAATTTTTATATGAAAATTGTTAACAGCATAATCTAATTGATACTAGTTGATTTCATTAAGAAGACGTGTTTGGGTCACAAAGATACATTTTGTAGGGTCGTCACTGCTTTAAAAAATGTTACCGATAAAAAGAACCCCAGTATCACCTGAACCTGTTGTATATATTTTCCTAGATTAATCTCTTAATTTTGAACTTAAGGGAACTGACATGTTTAATCATAGCATATTATAATCAATTTGTTTATGATGTCGATGACATTTTGAACTCATGAATTCTGTTTACGATGGATTTATATTATTTCAAGTATATGCAACTCACTATCTTATAATTTATATTGGATGTCCGTTGGTATCCCGTACTCACTACTAGGTTTTTGCTTAGCTCCTTGTGTCGATAACTTACCAAGTGTAAGAGCAAATAATTATTACAATAAACCAGTCAAATCACATTATAGTGTTCATGTATATGGTTTTCCCTGCTATGTCGTATTGTGAATTTCGTAGAGTAACAAATTTTTGCAAAGGAAATTGAGTTCTATGGACGATATTATGTGTTTTGCAATTTTTTTTGTGAAGTTGCGCTTTGAAAGGCATTCCAAATTAATTTAGGCTATACCGTATACTTCGGAACTATGAACGAATGTTTCAATGTTTCTGAAGTTGGCAAAATAAAGCTGTCACAAGGCTTTGCGTATGCGTTAGACTTCTTTCTCCTTTTGTTTTAATCTTGATTGTAGATTTTCTGCCTTCAGAAGCCTATGCCTATGGATATTGTTAATATTTAGGGGTTTTTTCATTTACTAGGGTTTTTATTTTTTACCCTATTACTTAGGGTTACATTGCTTTCAGCACCTAATTTTATTAATTACTATTATATATAAAACAATCTCATTAGGGACTTTAAAATGGACGTGAAAGTTTAAAAAATATCGTAATTTTTTATTCATACTTTAAGCCCGCCTATTCGCTAGCTATTCTTTCGCACTAAACGCCTTCTGTGCTTAAAAGGAACTCGATTCATATAATTTATAATGCTTTATGAGGAAATAAAATTGTATTAAAATTATATCGTCCACTTCTGATTTCTTTAGGAAGACGAGGGGGACGCTTTTGTAACCATTGCCTACATATCATCAACCGTTGAGTAAATATATTCACTTGCTATCCTAAATAAATCAAATGGATTTTGAAATAGCACTAATCAATATTGAAAGTCTCTTTTCATTTTTTGTTTAAGTTTTCGTTGACTACAACATTTTCTAAGATAGTTACTGCTTTGGATCCACTGGGGTTAGATTTTTTGCATGTTCAGTTTATTCTTGTCGAATGACGATGCTTTTTAAATTTACGTATATATTTAAAAATATCAAGGGAGTTAGGTCGACCTAATCGCTCCAAAGAGATCTACGCAATGAAGTCATCTATTTATTGATGGAAATTAGAACTAGATAATTGTTACAGAATTAAATTATTTTTTATTAGGTTATACGTTATTTGTATATTAAGCATACCAATCGATTCAATGAAGTGTTTTACTTTTAATTATTTGTTAGTTAGGCTCAATATTTAACAAAAAAAGGTCCGTCGCGTGCGACGCAGCTTTTGTCAATGATTTACGTTTATGTGTATTTTAAAATTCAGCTTTGAATATAAGGACATTAAATAAATTAAATCTATTCTTTGTATTGATTTCTTAATACCCATATGTTCCTATGAAATATATGTTTGCAGTGATATTTGTAGCGTTCTCTCGAATCGGATCCGCAATCGATCTGATCGAGTGGTAAGTTAAGTGGCAGCAGCGCCGCTTGAGACCAGATGCTCGTCGCTCGGATGTTTGGAAACGAGTGCGCGAGATTGGGCGTCATCTCCGTAGTAAAAGGTAAAACCTCACCGAATTACAGTCGAGCCCATTACCGTGGATCTCTATAATAAAGGTTGTGCCGTCTCTAACCGTGAGTTCACACTGCCGGATACATTCTCATAAAACATTTTATACCGCTATTATTACCGCCGAGGTAGGGCTTGAGGTCATGTGTCATACTTGTACATTTTGTAAGATTTACAATGAATATAGGTTTTCGCTCTTTCTACGATCTTGATTGGCCTTTATCGACTCAGGAACAAAAGGAATTAAGAACCTGGCAAAGCTGGATCTATTTGTGACGTATTCATTTGTTTCAATTTTATAAATCATTTAAATTAACCCTTATAATTTATTATAGCTTACCGTTCGTATATAAAAAAAAGAAAACTTCGTTGTGGTGTAAAATGTCAAATCCCATAGAGTAATTATGATCTGCAAATTTGGCAACTTCAACGTTGAAAGACGAGCAATTGTGCTATTTAAAAATACATATTTCTAAGTATTTTGATAATGGCCTCCAGACCGTTATTGATTCCTGATATGGGATTGTTGCGTCTCGCTGAAATAGAAGATGCAGTTAAAATATATGAGCTAGTGAACAAAACAATGGCTGAGAATTTTCGAATCAACACGACTAATGACATTCTTCGCTTGATGTAAGTACATGCCTTTAATTGCGACTATGGGGAAAGTTGTAACAAACTTACAGCCATATAGGAAAAACTAACTTAACTTTTCTGCGTTTTGTCCGATGAGTGAGGTGTCGGAGGCCTAAGTACATTCCTCTTGCCCTACCCACCCTTTTCTCATAAGAATAGGATGGGAATGGGAAGAGGATTGGACGAGGAGGGGGTTGACGGGGAAATATCCTTTTTCCTGTCTATCCCTCCTTTGTCCTTTAAAAGTAGGCAACGCATCCGCAACACATTTGCTTGATGCGGATGTCTATGGGTAGCGCCCACATAACATTAGGTGATCCGCTTACTCGTTTGCCGCCTTCTACCATAAAAAAAAACTAAACAAATAAAACATCTTCTCGAACTATATACCCTTATAGAGTGGGTGTGTGTTAAAAAATCTGTCGTTAGTTTGTTAAACATATTTAGAAAAATTGTTGCAGAAAAACTTGTGTGTTATCCATATGCCAACTAAACGAAAACGACCACGTGATTGGATTTATAGCACTGCAAGATTTTCCCTTAATACCCTCTGTTTGCGCAACATCCTGGGAGGACTACATCTGGACGAAATATAAGTATACCAGATTATCAAACAACTTATTTGTGATGCAAGACGTGATGGCTTTCTATTAAAGTTTCCTTTGGTTGGGTTTGAAGTGTACTTCCACAAAAATTGATTACAGTAGTAGAACTCTCAACATCTGTTGCATGTACGGGCCGGCTCGACTGGTGACCACGACCTCACAGAATGCAGGCCTGAAGTAGAACTATTCTGCGTTTAGTCTGATGAGGTACCGGAGCCCTAATCCTTGCTTTTTCCCCTTTCTATCCTTTTTCTAACATGGAAAGGATGGCAAGAGGGGATGGATAGAATCTCTCTACATTAAAGGTAGACAACGCATCTGCAACTCATTAGCTTGTTGCAGATACCTATGGGTAGGTTAGGTTACGGTCACTGAATATCGGATGAACCGCTTGCTCGTTTCAACGAAAGCCTCGGTGCAAGTATGATAGCTAATCGTTCAAGCATTTTAAGTACCTATATACGCACGAAGCTATCGTGGTAGAGTAGAAATGTTGTATATAAAAAATCCGGTTTTCAGAGCCGTGGAGCTAACAGCAAGGAATACGTTGTTTGTGCATTTAATGTGTTGGAATATATCTTACGGGCGGGAAATTGTTGATAATATGTTGAGATCTGTGTTTATGCATGACCCACATCTTCAATACATCGCAATGGTAAAAAGTCTTACAAATAATACTGGTAAGAATTAAATCTTTTTTATAATAAATAAACCAGCGCGTGACCACAATCCAACTCGATTTTAAGTGGTGATGTGGTCGAAAGATGGTAAACTATTCTTGTATAATTGCTTTGTACAGTCAAATGTTTAATGAACAATCTTGATGGCAATGAATGAGATACACCTTAAGTCGATTTATTTAACTATTAGCCTCGGACCAAAGTATTAACATTCGCTATGTTGTAAAATTATTTATGGAATCCACCCAAAATGGCATAATTGGGCAATTAAATCTAAAAGTATGGGATTCACACAATTTTATATCATATATAAAACAGTTAGAGCGGAGCTTTCTGGACTCAAACTAAGGCGGATTCGGTGTTATAACTTTTTATGTGTAGCTTGTTGTTTTTTCATAGCACTTTCGAAGGAACTGACATTTTTACGGTTTACCAATATCGCGTTATCTTATCACTATAAAAAAGTATATAAATCATTAATGGTTTGCGTAAATTGCCTGAAAAATTACAATGTAGTTATGTTGAAGAAGATGTATTAGATTGGTACGATATATCGATAGAAAAGAAAATTTGGTGCACGTGCTATTTAATGTGCAATGAAGCCACAGTTTAAACAATTTATTTTTACAGTTCTAGTCCCCGGTCAGCCACGTTTTGAGATGTCGTTTAGACGCGTGCAAGTAATGGAACGAGGCGTACCCGGGGACCGGCTGCCGACTTTGCAGATCTCCGAAAGAAACGATGTTTGTCTCCGATTACGGATCAGGAGAGCAGTGTAAGCAAGTCTATAACGTTTAAAACGTACTTTACGTTACATCACAATAAATTATGGTTAGGTTACGCGCAATGGTGGTACGAATAAGTTATTACAACGTTGCTACAAAATCATTTTTCTCTTTCACAATGGCTCATAAACAGGTGGTACTACGTAGCACTAATAATTAAGAATTAGTATTCTGACGATTAGTAAAAGTATTAATGTATATAATAAAATAAAGGATATTCTTAATAATTGGTTAAATTTTACAATTCACTTTATTTTCATCATACATCTTGGAATGTAGACGACGGATGGGGACCAGTTGTGTGGAGCGCCTTAATTCCCGATGGACCGATTTCGAAGTAGCTGGATGCGGAAGCGGAGGTCCAGCAGTCGACTGATATAGGCTAATGATGATGATACATCAGCATCTATGTATATTGCTAATTAATGCTTATATCTACTGTTGATATCGGGACCTACTTAATAGCTCCAAAGTCAAGGTTTTACATATATTTCAAGTATACTTTATTAGGGAAGAAGACAACGACGACTTGCTGCCAATAATTGAGAGACGTTCGCGACGCATGCGTGACCTCTACGGAGATTATTACATTAGCGAACTCATATCACGCCACCCTGAATCTGAGCGGGTGATACTTGTCTGCGAGGTATTGTATCTTAAAGATTTATGTAACTACTTATTCCTATGTACAGATACTTGTACTCTCGACTACGTTTGCCTACAAATTTTTATTTTCATTTATAGTGTTTACAGATTGCAAATAATAATTATTAATTTGTCCGTTCTATATTACTGATAATCCTATTTGGGTGGATTACGCGTATGTACATATTGTATCAGCATAAGAGTTAAAAGTATTATTGAAAGGAGTTGACGGGTAGGGGATGGGCTCGGGATAGTTCTGACTTCGTCTTAGCAATTTAATAAACAAGATATAATTTTCTATAATGTAATACTAAACCGCTACTTCTAAGTAGCGGTTTAGTCATCTTTGTGATTATGTTTGAAACAGCACAAGGAAGTAGCCGTGGGTGTGATGTGTCTTAACACTCAGATCAACTTCGAAGCTTTGGAGGAGAGCTTCGAACTATCACCATTCGCGGGCCTCAGGCACCTTGAAGATAAATCCAATATAAAACAAAGCAAGGACGCTGAGTCGACAATTAGGTTTGTTTTTAAAACATTCTTCATCTTAATTCGGATACATTTGTGACCTCGATCCCTTGATCTTTTTACTTAAGTATGATCTGTGATCTTAAGTGAAGAATAAGATAGCAAATGTATCTAAATATTATGATACCTCATATAACATACATAATCTAATGATCAAGTCCAGTGGTTCCCCAAGTTGATTGGGCTTCGACCCATCTAACAATAAATTCCAAACTTGGGACCACAATAGCAATATAGTCAGAAACGAGAATGTCCTAACAGCAACACTGCTGTCTGGCCGTCAGTCAAGCACCTTCTGGCTGATAGCTCGATCGGTAATGCCTACATTTTAGGGTCCACTCTATTTTCACTCCCGATCCAGTGGTGGGTCGCGACCCATAGTTTGGGAATATCTGATCTAGTCTAATGACATTGTTACAGAGTTAGATATTGTGATACAATTGACTATATACGACACCATTTTAATTTTCTCATAACTAAAACAGATTGCAATATCTAGGCATTCTTATAAGTGTTTTCAATAAACCTTTTTCACAGTTTTCTAGGTCTTCAAATCAATATCAACCAGGTCAACGACCCTTCTGAAGGTTTTGGCCCTCCCGTAGATGGATTATGGGAAGGTAAATCTGGTCCGGTAAGTCTGTTTATGGAATTATTTTATCTGAGTAAATAATGTAACTTTCAGGCGACCTAAACGATCGATTGTCGGATTCAAGCTTCTCCTGCTAAGGGAGCCCCCTTTCCAAAGTCATCAGCGTTCCTTCGCGACAAATTTTTAAATGAGCATTATAATTAATATTGATTTTTTTAACCACCATCATACTACTTTTAAAGTATATAAAATGTTTGTTTGTACTTTTTAGTGTTTACCTTGCTAAAACTTACTCTCAGGTTGGTCAATCACAATCTTGCAATCAATCAATAAAAACGATTTTTCATTTTGTTTATTTCTTACATTTTTGTTCAAATACCATCCGTCTTAGATACAAGAAGACCTTGAAAACGACAGCTTCGCTCTAAAGGCGAAAGAAAAGGAATTGTCCGCGCAAGTGTCGCACCTCAGTACTAAAGCTCAGCTGGACATCATGAATCTTCTGGACGACGACGAGGAGGAGCTGGAGTTCGATATCGTCAACATTGATACTCATTTGTTGAGAATACCTCGGTTGATCTCTTACGAAGAACTATCCAAAGCAGCGATGGGGTTAGCGTATTAAATATACATACGGCGTTTGCAGGGCCGGATGTAGTGGGTACCCACCCACTACATCCGGCCCTATACATACGGGGATACAGACCCGGGGAACCTCCACAAGAGAAAGAGTCCCACAATGGAGTCTTTAGAAAAGAAAGTCATTCAAATTCCAACTAGTAAAAAACATTTCTTTTGATATTGTCTTCGCTGTTGTGACCTTTACTTAAAGTACTTTGTACAAACATGATTATATTGTTTTTAAATATTAATAGAAATGTTTCATCTATATCAGGCAATCAGTAAAATATCAAAATCTCAAATGGCTCTGATAAGCACTTGCAACTTACTACCAATCTTTTCACAAGAAATAATTGAAAAACTAGACTGTAAAAATTGTTCTTTTTATTTGGAAAATAATTTGTGGCCTTGTTGCTCCGAGGCCTCCAGATCTTTAAATCCGGCTCTGTACGAATTCGATGCACCTGCCCATTCACGTCTACTCCCTGCGTGTGCTTTTGTGTCTAAGGCGAAGCTATACTATATGTTACTTAGTCTCAAGAGATTGCTTCACGATGTAAGCTTATTTGTAGTGTAGTTATTCCATGTTATTGTGCACTAGTAGTACTTTATGATTTCTACAACTGTATGGCTCGGCTTTTATATATCGGCTCGTATGCCAATTAGTCATTGCTGAAGTTTCTGGCGACTACGATGATTTGATTGTAAGTCCTGCTTACATTTGTATTTTGAAGTAATTTTGATAAAATGTTCCTCTCATGTAGTTTCGAATTGCAAGCCTTGTCTGGGGATCTTGTGAGAGAGTAGAGAGAACACTTGCGATAAGTCACTTCACACATAGATTCATATTAGGCAGCCTCATTGCTCCGACATAATTCTCCTGCATACCTTGCAGAGAGGTTTAAGTTTGCTTCTGTATGGATAATGGCCAGTTAAAAAATAATGTATAATTTTCGGTAGTATAACAAAATTACACGATATTATTATTTTATTTTAGTGGCGTCGATAATTTGTCAAAAATATTAGACGATAGACGTCGAGATTCCCTGTCATTTACCGACGACAAGGGATTTAGGAAAGAGAAAATGAAGAAATCTCGTAAGTACAATAAATTTTTATTATTCGTTGAAATCCAAATAATCTGTAGTGATGTTGAGTAAAATATGTCAACAAGATATTGATGTCTTTTCCGCGAAAACAGTTATTTAACTAGGACAATAAAAATACTGTTTGTGTCTAACTTAACATTTGCAGTGATTGCCTTTAATATTTAAATAAAATAAGTGATTTTTTTTTTATAAAAATTATTGAGTGGCAAATTATGAAACAAATACAATTATATAAACTAACTAGTGGTCCGCCCCGGCTTCGCCCGGATATCATAAATTATTTTGATCCGATCGCTACCAAACTTCAAAGAAATGCTTGGCCAATCTGAACTTTATCTGAAAATTTAATAGAAATCGATCTAGCTGTTTTTGAATCCATATCCGACATACATACATGCATCGCCTTTTATATATATAGATGAGATACTAATTTTATATCAAAACGACAATATGGGTTTGAGCGGAGAAAGTAAACTATAAATAATAATTTACCTGCCCCTATGATACAGGCGTGAGAATTTATTTTTTTATTAATAATTTGACAGTTTCATCGGCGACTCAGAACAAAACTCCGGAGCCCCCGAGATATTCAGGACCGCCCAACGCATTCATAATTGAACTGTTTGCAATGCACCCAGATTATGACGAAAGGTATTTCATTATTATTAGAAAATTGATTAAGATATTAAATTTCAAATATATGATTTTGAGTTTTTTTGTCCTGGAATATGTGACCACACTACTATGAAAAGTGCAAGGGTTTAAGTTATTGTGGATGTTTATTATGAGTGTTTCAAGTATATATCCTAGATCTTAGGAGGCGAATTGCTGTAATATTCAGCAGGTTGAATTTATTTATAGGATTATGTTACTATCTTACCTAACATTATTAAAACGAATCCATAAGAGAAAGGAAATTTAAATTGTTTTGTTCACAGATTTGGTTATCAGTTGTTAGAAGCGGCATTCGAAACATTTCCCGGCAGAGATTATTGCGGTATATGCTTACCCTCAAGCGAACCATCTTTCCCTCTACTAGAACATTTCACGGTACTTGTTGATTACATTTATTTTAAATAATTCGCCGCCTTGAAATGTGAAGTAAATAATTTGCTAAAGACGTGAAAGTACGATAAAAAAGGTTTGAATTGATTACTACGATGAATTGTTTAACATTATCGTACGCTAGTAAAAAGTAAGTTTTAATTAATTGTTATTACTTTTGTCTATACCATTACGATTAATTAGTAATCAATCTGGTTTTCATAATATGTTTGTTATATATTGTACATGCATAAGTATGTGGAACTATAATATGTTTATTACCAGTACGAAATTTGGGCGCCATTTTCGGGCAAGTCAGGTTTTTGAATTTATTTTTATGTTTAATCCTCCCCTTTATTAGGCCTTAATCTAGTCCTCTTCCCGTTCCCATCCTTTCCTTATTATAAAGGGATGGGAAGGGGAGGAGGATTTGACGAGCAAGGGTATGGATGGGAAAATGAAATATCCTTTTTCTTGTCTATTCTCTCTTAGAACATTAAAAGTTGCAACGCATTTGACTCTTTAAATTATTGCAGATGTTTGTAGGTGGCGGTCACTAAATATCAGGTGACGTGCTAGCTAGCTAGTGAAAACCAATGTAAAGCATAATTTTAGTCTGAACTGAGATAAATATTTTAATTTTCAATTATTATCTATGATTAAAAACAACAACAGCGAGTAATATTTGTTTATTTCAGTTAGTAACGCCCTATAACACTAGCGGACGATTCGTGAATGAATCTCTCTTTGTTGCGCATATAAATTCCGTTAAAGGGTGAGTTTGATAACATTATTCAAACTTCGTGAGACATTATTATCTAAATAATTAAGTAAAAACAGCTAAACTGGAGCTGCCGGAGTCCTTCATCAGGGTGAATGGAATTAGTTCGCGGTCGCGCACCGTCTCACACTCATAGTGAATGTTCGAATCTAGTCGGTACCTGTACGGGAATACCTAAACGTTAGTTTAGCCGTTTTTAATTTATTATTGGGTGAGTATAACTCTACTTTTCTTTCTATTGTCCCCATACTTTGACTGTAAACCAATGTAGGGATGTACGAACGTAGGTAAGGTACTGCCTGTAAAATAAAAAGAGACTTGCATTGAATAAGTAGCCCACGACTATCTAGATCTCATTTCCCGGGTGCATCTTTGTTTTTATAACGAGCAACAAAGCTATTGTTCAGGCTTAGCTCCTTTTATACACATACACAAATTGTGTTTAATTAGTAATTGCTTATAAGTTTCGGCAGGCGTAAGCGAGTATGATTTAAAAATTTTACTGTCACTTATGTATCTTGCCTCGAACCATTATCCTTGTAACAGTAATTTTCTGAATACATTTAGTTTGCAAGTATTGTGGTACTTTAATTGGTACCAGTTACCACATCTAAATATATAAGAACTATACTGCGTTCGTAAGTCTCGTTTGATTATAACGATGTAAACTTTTTTGTATACTGTGCAAGATCACC
>JWHW01042001.1:607387-625303 GCA_000931545.1 Papilio glaucus
GTCAAGTTTATGTTGACGTACACCGGAACCTCACATTCAAGTTCGATTTGACGTCTACGTGACGTCCAAATAAGCTGCATAACAAATGAGGGTATACATTTCTTATATTAAATATTTGACATGTTTGTTATTTCTTTAAGTATTTGTGGACACACAAAACATGTTCTTAATTATACGTTTATTTCAGGTTGACGAGAGAGTACAGACAAGTCTGTCAGAGCTCGGCATCCAGGTGTACCGGCGGTGCTACTACACGGGCTGGAAGCTGTCCGGCGCGCGCATCGAGTTGCTGCACTTCATGACGCACACGCACGCCATCAGCCTGTCCTGCTTCGCCTTCTTTTACTACGGCATCAAAGCCATTGACGTCAATTCCTTTAAAGGTAGCTTTTTGTATTGTTAAAGTTGTTAATATTAAATTTCATTTTTGATATTATTATATGATAAATATTGGTTAAGATTTGAGAAATTGGAAGGCCTTACGCGCTAAACCTGCTACAATAGTAAAACTAAGAACAACATCAGTTGTTGCCTCAAGCTATGGTATAGAATAGTTTCTTTAAGTGGATGCATTCATTCTCTAACGTATCGTCTGACGATTTGTTAGAGCACTCAGACTCTATCCTTAGTATATTCTGTCCAGAGAAAAAGAGGAGAAAGGCCTCTTTTTCTCTTTATCTTCTTCCTCCCTTTCCTACAAAAAGGCTAGCACCGCAAATACTTATGTGAAAGAGTGGGATCCTTATAAAAAAAGTTTTTTTTATAATAGAAGAAGGTGGCAATCGAGCGACGGGTTCAGCGATACTAAGTGACCTCCACCCATAAGCATCTGCAACTAGAAAATAAATTTGAGATGCGTTGTCTACCTTTAATAGACAGAAAAGGGCATAAATAGAAAAAACGATATTTCCTTTTCCTATTCATCTTCTCTTATTTAAAAAAAAGATGGGAAAGAGAAGAAGATCAGGCCTCACGATAAGGCCTCCGATAAGGCACCTCACTCATCTCACGAAACACAGAACTTCAGGACTGTTTTCTGTTGGTATGTCATCGGACGAGCCGTCCCATTCATGCAACAGATGTTGCTCTACCGCTGCGACATGTCGTTGAATTTTCTAGCATTTACAGAGTGCGTGCTGGTGTTATGCGGTGAATTAGTGACTTCTAACTTCATAACACTTATTTCGTTTTAAATATTTTTGTGTAACGATGTTCTAGCGATAACAGAGTGCGGTCTGGTATACGACGGCGGGCTAGTCGTGGGCACTGGGTTTGAGACCAACGACGCGAGCGTGCACGGCGCAGGCACCTGCACGACTTACTCGCGCCGCGTGTACGCGCGGGCGCACGCTCAGAAGTACTATTGCTCGGAAGACGTCGGCGAAGCGGTACGAACTATAAAGTCATTGCTGCTCTCTACATTTCTGTAAATTTTTTAGACAGGTTATTGTTTGCAATGAATACGGATAAACGGCGACAACTAGTTTGTTCCAAATCGAGTTGGAAATTTTGTAACCAAACTTTTTTTTTTAACTTTTACTTTATTGTCGCCATACATGACGGCCATTACACTTTTTCTACTTTCATCGAAAATGTTCTAATTTGGTGGAAATCGTGATAAAAAACGAATTAAATTTGTATAAATTTAATATAATAAGGATAGCTAATGTAATAAGATAATGTGAAAAAAGTTGTTTTCGAAAAACATTTTGGAATTTTAGCGAAACCCTTTGTTGTTTGTTTGATTAGAAAATTTTCATCTTGATTTGGAACAATCTATATATTGCTACTGTTATTAATACATCATTATAATCCTTCCTTCCAGTGTACTAAATAATTGTATGTAAATCTCATCCAAGTGATTCACGTTTGAATAATGTGCGTTATGTTATAGCTAGCTGCTCTATTCCTACAAAAGTTGGACCCGTTTATGAGTTCGAATACAGATCTCGATCTTTGCCCGTCAGAAATTATTTCACGGTACAGCTCCAGTGTTTTAGGGTAAGGAAATAAATATTGCACTCAGTGTTGAGATGAATAGAAGTTGTTCATTAACAAATACTTAATTTCTTGCAGATGTAAAAGTTCTGTTTACGGCAGCAATTACAGTAATGAATCGCGGTTCCAACTACCCACGCCTCGACGGTTAGTTTATGTACCTACTAGGAATAATGTACTAAGTGAACGACGAAATGAAGAAGAACGGATGGAGATGAAATGGATCACTGTATCACACTTTTGAGATAAAAAGTAGAAGTATAATATTTCAAGCCAGTATTCATTTGAAACAGTTTCGACGAATTTTTTTGTCATTTATTTTTCTTGTATTTAATTTTATTGTTAAGATACAAGGTTTTATTTCTGTTGATTAATTATTTATTTTTCTACTATTGTTGCACCTTCCCACCTGGTTTGAGTTTTCCCTTCTCTCGACAGTCCTTATGATTGCCCGTGTTTTTTTTCTAATTTACTGTCTCTGTAGCCATTTTATGCCTTCATAATATGGTGTTTGATTGACTTTAGTTGGCAGCCGGTCATGAAGTTTCATTCGCCGATCACACATTCAGCCACGCTGCCCGGCCCACTCTACTACCTGAAGATAAGAAAGCCAGGCATTGAGATACCGATGGCTGTACAGATGGCACTACCGCTCCAGGTATTTTTGCTTCTAGAATATCTTTAAAGACTCATTAAACCTACCTCCCTACCCATTTAACTAGTATTTAAAGTAAAGGGCAATGTGTTTTACCACTTTCGATCAATGTTATTTTTGGCGCTACTGTTCAGACGCGGTTAACAAAGTGAACATAGCGTGTAACCTTTTAAAGATGTTAATGAGTCGTTCCCAAGCGAGATGGAGAGAGAGAAAGTGAGATAACTAGTGGCCCAAAAGAAGATAGTGAAACAGAGCTTTATTAACTGGATTTAAAAGTAAGAACTATAGTTTAAAATAAAAAATAAGAACCAATCTATAGCACTCCGGTAATAAGGCCTTTCTAATAGTGTAAGAATTTTTGAAAATCTGATATGTAGTACTGAAAATCTTAACTCCCAAACTTTACCTCATAATATTAGTATAGATTATATTTATGTCCAGGGTCATACTTTGCAAACAGACAAGAATGGCAACTATTTTCGGTTGAAACTGAACGCATTGCACTGCCTTGTGCTGGTCACGTGTTTGTCTAAGAAGCCTTTCCCTTCTGAAAACTTTGTCCAGCTGTACGGGAAACATGAAGCATTCTTTAATAAACTACTCGTTAGGTACAAGGTAAGAACATTGATAGTGACGACAAAATAATGCTATATTATTAACATTGTAAAAATAAATTTAATTTTAAAAAAATATGTATATGATCTTACTTAGTTAAAATTTTACATACTAATTTCTTCATTGATTGAATTCCATGATTTTAAGAAGGCAAAACTTATCTAATAAAACAGTATAAGATGACGCTTCTGTCAACAGTAGAATACTCTACATAGTGTATTAAATAAAGTATTTTCAATTAACACACACTATTTAAATTTAATTAATATAATAACTTCATTTGTCATAGATGAAACAGATAGACGATTTGTATGAATTCTTCTCTCAACCGTGGATGTTGGCGATGTATCAAATGACGTTCAAGAACTTAATGAATGATATAAATGACCAAGATGTCGGCACGGTAATAATACATTGACAGTTATTGTAAATATGGCAGCACAGATATATTATCTCGAAACAAAGGCGGAGCTATGCTTCTAAGTAATTGTAGCTGGATAAAAAGAAGACCTATTTTCATACGTTTAAAAGCCCTTTGTTTTTTTCTGGAACCGATCAAAAATTAAACAGTATCTTACTTACTGACTTATGTTTAACTGTATCCGGACCTTATTTAAAACTTCCTGCCGACCTCTAGTGTAGAGTTCATTTCAGGTAGTTTTAAATCTAGATTCCTTTATCTAAGATCTACTCTCAGGACTCTGTGCTGTTTTACACTTTGTAAACGAGGCTTACTTTCTTTCTTTTTTTTGTTTAAGTTATTGAATGTAATGATATATCTAAGCACAAGAAGACGGAGAAAGGCAAAAGTTTCCTTGCGCCATGAAGGTAACTCAAGAATCAATTGCCGAACTAGGCATTGTATCTTAGAGCCTGGAGCTATGTTTCCGAGGGATTGGGTCCAGTTTCCTAATGGGGAATGGATAAAGACATCTATGGGTCGTAAGGACCAGTTTCGACTATTCGAACTATATTAAACTTGTTTTATGCAAAAAATAATATATCTTATAATATCTTGTTTAAGGTCTACGATCTTTTGAAATCAACCTTCCATCTACTTGGCGATACTCGGGGAGCAGCCCTCGAATCTGAGATTGGTATAGACACAGCCTATTCTGGATTTGGACCGGCTGTAAGAGGATGAGAAAATGTTTAGATTGGTTTTTTTAACTTTTATTGAATAGGGACTGATACAGTAATTTTAATAAACTAAGTGAACTGACACACGATGGTTAATGATACACCTACCCGTGGCAAAATGATGCATCAGGATATTTTAGTACAAAATCATTTTACTTTGGAAAGTTCCACTTAAAACGCTGAAGTTTACGAGTCTTTTAACCTAGCAATATCCTACACTAGAAGGACAAATAGGTACACAATAATCTGAGACCTGACAGTGTTACACCGACCTTCTTGCACAGTGTACAAAAACTTACTTCATCGCTAGTTGTAGATGCAAAGACACAACGCGGGGTAACGTTTTCGCGGGTGCGCGCGCGGGTTCCACGCGAGTACCATACTTGGTACCATATTTGGTAGTATTTCTTTTTATTTCATCTAGACAACAAAGTGAAAAATATTAGATGTCAGTTGCACTATTTTACATATATTGAAATTTTGATAAATTATAGGAGGTGCAAGATTTGGGCACTTTCCGGTCTGTCATAGACAAGTTCGTCGGCAGAACGAGCCTGGAAGTGGTAATTGTTTTTTTTATTTTTGGTTCACTCATGGGAATATTTCGTGTACTACGAATACTATACTATAATACTGTTTTAATTAGTACCGTAAAAATTAAAGCTTAGTATGTTTCATTTACTTGCTTTAATTTTTTCTTAGATATAAGATAAGATATAATATTAACAAACTAGTAATATTAAAAATACAAATAATTTGAAACACTTCTGCTGTGACAAACTTTTGTATTGCATATACAATAGCTTAGTCTGTATGTAATATAAAATATATAATTTATCACTTTTATTTTTGCAGGCACACTTACCAGAGGATATACCTTCGGTAAGTTAAATATTCGGTGCAATTCGCTTAAAAAGTATCAAAACAACGATACTCCTTAGTTACTGGCGTACGCTGTAACTTTTATTCGACTTGTACTCTTGCACTCGCCGCTAGACAATCACTTGACGTTGCTAAGAGTGGGTTTCCACTGGCGTAAAATCGTGTCGCGATACAAGGTTTCTTTCTCTCTGAAAAAAACCGAGATGACTATATGTTTTATGTGGCTCGAATGTTTTTGGTGGTGGAAACCTACGGTAAGTCTAATATGTGAGTGTCAATAGTCATCAATATAAAATATCTGAGCATATTGATATCCTGAAATAAAACTATGTACTATATTATACTATATTAACTTATCTATATTTTTTCAATAAACATTGAATTTAATAGTCGTTCAATTCTTGTATATTTTATTTACGAACGATATATTTTTATAGTATGTTAATTGTTTATACTGCCAACAAACGAATTGTATAGAGAAACGTTACGGTTTCTTTATATAGTTCTAATTTTCTGGTACAAGATGGCGCTACGTAATATAATACAATCCACACTCACTCGTTACAACCTGAAAGGCCCGTCTAGAATGTTCAGCGACTTAATGAGGATTGTGAACCGACAATCAGAAAAAAAACCTTTGAGGGGCCTATGAACAGTAAATGTCCATTGGTTTGATGATGGACTGAAATATGCATATTATCATGGGATAGATATTTATGTTTCTATTAATATCAGCCAAGACGTTTGCTGTATTTTTTAATCTATAACATATTGAAATGTTTTTTTTACAGGAATGTGGGCAAAGCGCCGCCCTACGAGACGAGGCAATGGGCTTTTGGAAAGCGGTGGGCGGCGAGCGGATCGTTGTGGCGCACCTCTCTCGCTACCTCAAGCAAAACTACACGACCAACCCACAATATGCTTTAGCCAAACCTGAATAGATTATTTTACTGCTTATTTTATGTTTATTTTACATTGATGAATAAAATATATATGTCATGTTATTTTTATTTTGAACTTATCATCCCTACGGTCGATACCTCTTCAAGAGAAGACGATTTACAAATGGGTATGGATCGATATATATATTAAAAGCTAGAAAATATATTGTTTATCACCTATAGTAGGGTATAATAGTATATTTGGCCCGGGTTAGTTAAAACTGTAGCCAGTGTAGAGTGTTAGAACCAGCAAGAGCAACGGTTTCTCGGATGAGCCGGTCCCACCGGGTAAGTACCGCTACCTCAAGTGTTCAGCGGTATTAACAAATACCCAATGCGTTTCGTCTGTTGAAAGAAAGCATTTAGATATTTCAGTAAATGGACAAAGCCGATGAAAATGGTTTCACAAGCCCCATCCATCACCAACTCTCTATTTCAGTATCTACAGACCTTTTTTACTAACCAAATGCCGGCGAGGCATCTATGTACAATTCTTAAATCTTGTGGACGCTCATTTAACATGAGGTTGTTGGCTAATTTGTTTTTACCATATAACACGGGAACTATTCGCTCCTTTTTATTACGTCTAAAAAATACCATCACCAAAAAATATGCCAAGTAATCGTAATCGAAGGTAAGGTTTAATAAAAAAACTACATTATGTATTTTAGACAATTTATTTAATTTTACGCATGTTCATTATTTCCATAAGTTCTCTTACGAATTATATTTACATTGAAATGAACAGAATGAACATTCACTGATAAACGACTACCATATTAACTCACTTTGAATATAAATTAAAATAAATAAACATTTAATACAATCTTAATTATTAAAATACAATGAGATCAAATTTGGTTCACAGAAAACTGACTAGCAAATGTAGCGTATGGTTATTTGTTAAGGAGATGACAATATGGTCGCTTATTATTACAATTTTCGATTAAACAATAGTTAGTTAACAATATGATATCGTTGAGCTGTTAACATCTTATAAGTACCATGCAAAAAGTATTATTTACATTGTTATGTTTGACATTTGTGAAGAAGAGAGCCCGTTATTTTTTATAATATAATTATTTTACTCAGTAAACAAAAGAAAGGAGTATTATGTTTTTAAACTTTAGTTGATTCGTCAAAAATAAAGAGCTCCCTAAAAAATTCAAAAACGTCGGTAAAACAGTCGGGAAATACACGTATATGGACCTTATATTACTTATATGTATTAAAAATGCCTGTACAATATAACTAGGATACACAATTTTGCGTACATCGCGAAATAAACGCTTTCAGTGATAAAAGTAAAATTCTATTTTGTACCTATACAACTAACTGCACATTTAAGCGCGTCTTATGATTTAAATAGCTTATACAATTTTCAGCATTTCAACGGTCAATTTTTAAGTCCTTTAATTTCACACAACTACCGCCGTAGTCTCATTAAGTTTGGTATTTTTTTGGAAAATTAAGTTTCCGCATCGATAACCGTCTTTAAAAAAGAGTTCACAACTTTTTAAATTCAATTGTGGCAGAGATTGTACGAGACAGAAGATGGTATCCACTTTTTAAAAACCACTAAAATGTGTGTAAATGTGATTTGTAAGATCAAAGTCATTTGAGTTGCTAGATTTTTTTTCTTTTAGAAACTGAAACCGATTTGACATGAAATTTAACTGAAAGAGTGTTGAGAGCTGACTAAAAATTCGACCAAGCGTTCGGAAACCTGGCGTCAGTCTATGGAATTATATTAAATGATTCTTACAAAAGAGAATAATGACCAGTATAAAAAAAAACTGGAAACTTTTTATGGTTCAAATTATGATATATGAACATTTTCATTAACCTCTAGCGGGCGAAAGTCTTCTAAAATATTTCTTCGCGGCGTATTAATTTTATCGTACATCAACGACCAGAATAAAACGACTGCTGAGCGTTTAATTGCTGACAGATTACGGCGGCGCGTAGTCGTGCGCCGGCGCCGGCGAGTAGTCGGCGCCGTGCAGTAGCGATTAGGTCTGGTACTGCAGCATGGGCGCTGCAGCGAGGTTCGCGTGGTGGCCGCTGTTCATTCGCAGAGCGGACAACGACTTGTTGTACCATTCGTCCTCTGCGCTCATGCCTGTAAATAATATTAAATTATTGCACACATAAATATAAACATATTTGGAATGTTACACATCAAAAATATGTCTTTTATTATAAAGAGGCCAACGAGCAATCATGTTCTCAAACTTTGTGATTAAATTTTTCAGATGTCTTCGGATTTTTTGTAAAAAAGAAAAGGGAATAAAAAAAGATAAATAAGGCTCTGAGAGGGAACGGAGCCTGTGGCCTGAAGAACCGTTTTATCAGACGGAATGATTTGCTTCACATCCGTAGATTTGGAAATTCAGCGTTCGATCGAGTGATTGCATATTTAAAACAAGGTTCGTACCTAACCAGAAAAGTTGCCAGAAAAAACAATGTCATGAATTCAGTTATTTTAGGCATACCACGTCTTATATTACGCTACAATTAGTCGTTGACAGGTTTATTCCACTTTGGTCACCTGGGTGATATCAACCGGTGACATATATGTATAATGCCAGGTACGTATATTTTGATAATCATTTTTTTTGACATATTTTATCTATAATTCCAAGTCCAATATGATTCAAAAATTTACATCGACGAAAATAATGCGTGAATGCGCATAAAACCAGGGGCGCCGGCTCGTTTGAAAGAAATAATATAACTTAAATTGAGACTATGGTTTTGAAGATAAATATTCTAGTTTATTAAGAACAAAATGAACTACTCGTAACAGATTAGACAACCCTAGATTGAGTAAATATAAAAGCTGTCTATTTGTGTATATTCGAATGTATAACAAGATACCTAATAAATTTAAACTATTAAATACTAGAATGTTTAAAATAAAGCTACTAATGAATGGTTAATTAATAGAAATATTTATAGCACTAAGGACATCTTTGATAATTGTAGATCAAAATTTTGAAACATGTTGATCAGTGTAATATTTGTAAGAACTTGTAATACCGTGTTTTATGCAAATAAACATATTATTATTATTATTAACGATCCCGGTATATATTATATACAAGCAGATCTATGTGTTTGGAGGTATGAGGGAGTATTCGGAGAGGGCCGGGAGCGAGTAGTGAGGTCCCGAATCGACCCTCGCGTTTTCTCAAGATGCAATCTCGCCGCAGGAAATAAGATATTTGCCAAGACGCCGCGAGGACGCCCGCCAAAGTAAATGTAGTGGAAATTTTCTTATTAGAATATCTACGGTACGATGCCTCGCCTCCATTACTTGCTCGTTTTTTCTACGCCGGAATGTCTCTGACGCCTCGAGCGCCCTCGAGTTTCATGTTTCGTCGCCTTGGATTTTTCCGAAATAAGCTCACTTATTGCTTCTTTTAAGAAAGAAACAAATCTTAAAAGTTTAACAGTTTAAACGATTTTGAGCGTTTATTACTTGTTTTAAAGTTGAATTTAATTTAAATCAGACGCATAATTTCTAGTTTCAATTTGTTAATGTTTAAGGTTGTTATTTTATTATTTTTATGTTATTGACCAGACTATTGCCCGATACTTCGCACGCGTTTGTTTCTTAATTTCGAAGCTAGAACATTTAGTAAGATGATTCCGCGTATAATAACTTCGAACTATAGGTAAAAGTTGTTAAATGTGTTATTGTCAAAACACATTACTATGGCAACCGATATTATAAATGAAGGTTTTATATACTTCGGGATAAAAGGTACCCCATATCATTTTCTGTACCCCTGACGAAGCGTGTGCAAATTTCATGGCGATCGGTTGAGTAATTAAACAAACTCTCATTCGCATTTATAATATTAGCAAGGATTAGGATTTTTTAAGGAACTTTATAGCATGTGAGTAGTTATTTTTTAACGTTGTTGTGACTTAATACAAGTTAATCGTTTTGCTACGTGTATAACTTTCACATAAAGGAACATATATCATGTTTGTAAATTACTGTTTGTATGCCGGTACACGCGGACTAGTTTAACTAGTTCGCTCAACAGTTAAATGAGATAATTTATCATTTCCGCTTATAAGTTAAACTAATATTGAACTAATTTGTGTATATTAAAGTTTATATTGCGAATACAGGTAACGGTTCGTAAACCTATGTTGATGATACCGATTCATAGAATTAAGGATATGCTTTTTTATATTGCAGACCTGTATAACGTTTGTGTTTAAACTACATATGTACAGGGCAGATTGGCAGACAAATTGTCTGCCAATCTGCCCTGTACACTTGTACACTGTGTACTGTGATTTTTTTCATCTGCTCCCAGAATGTGCTTTCTACGCAATAAATAAGAATGAAATTAACGTATAAACAAACTCAACTTAAGATTGACCCAGATTTTTTTCAACGAATCTCGAAAATGGCACTGAAAATTATTGTATAAGTAATAATTCTTTTTTCGTAATGGAATTAAACGCTAATGACCATTTTAACTAAACGTAGCTATCGTTTAAGTAGCTCCTTCTCACATTGAGCAAGGCGTTAAGCCAGTTTGTATTTTATTTATTTTATACCTATAAAACTAAAAAAAAAAACTGGATGGACCTATTCAGTTTTACTTAATACTTTTAGCAAAAACAACTAAACTATTTTCTATCGATAACGGAATTAAACGCTACAAAATACAATGTGTGTTTTATTTAAGTACAAATTATGGTCTACAATTCTGACAATAAAAAAGTTATCTCTTAATATATTAGGATCATGAGACATTTTTGTTCTCATATTTCTTTTGATAACGAGAAAACGTTTCCCAAAAGAGAATAAAATTTTACAAGGAGACTTTAACAAATTGTAATTAAGTTTTTTTTATCTTTTTTTCAAGATCATCTGGCGGAACTTATCGTTCTGTGGTGGTCGCTGTGAGCAACTTTTCTCATTATTATAAGGGATATTTGTATAAAAACGTCGTCGGGTTCCGCGATCATCGCTCAGCTCTTGCCAACTTTATAATTGCCTTGACGGCGCTAATAGAAAGTTGATGAAAACTGCCGCCCCACGTCGCCCGTCTCTACCGTTCCTTGTTTCTCTGGCAACTTGCATTTTAGTTTGAACTTTAGCGCTTTTAATTTTATTGTAGGCTTTGTAATTGTTAAACGTTAGATGTTAAATTTGTATTTTAGTAATATAATTTGTCAACATTTTGATCGAATCAGTGTGGGTTCATTACTTTAAAAAAAAAATTATTTTGGTTCGTTTCTCTTGAACATAATACTATATTTTTTATGAAACATAGATCGGTTGGCGGTACACTTGAGACCCAAAAACTTCCCACAAGGAGTTTAGCGTACGTAAACGCTTCCGACGTAACTTAGAAGAATTCTCAAACGGTCGACCTGACATAAACACACAATCAAAACGCCAAAACACAACGAGAGACACTAAAACGACGTCAACAAAGCCTTTGAATATTCCTTTTATATACAATAAATAATAATATTTATTGTATATAAAAGTACATTTCAGAGGTCATTTCTTTTATTCAAAATTTACTTACGAGTACGACGCGCTAATCAAAACGTTCATAGAGAATGGACTACATCAAGATGTGTACTTGTTTGTATGTTTATCTACACCAATCTCTTGAATCCCTGCGGCATTTGTTATTGTTGGACTTACCCGTTGCTTGTTGTCGTTGCCCATGGAGAAGCCCTGCGGCATGGAGTAAGAACCACCACCTGCGATAATATGTCCTTTTGTCGCTGACTTACCCATGGCGTCCTGGCGCATGCCCACGGCAGACATGTTGGCTCCATGGCCCATGGAGAAGCCCTGCGGCATGGGGTACGAGCCGCCGCCCATCTGCGACAGCGAGAATATGTCCTTCTGCAACTCCTCGTAGCTGCCGTGATGCTGTTTAACAGAAAAAAGTATGCCAAATTAACATTTATATCCATTATTTTGCGTATGTCTATATTTGACAGGTCTTATATGTCGGCGTTTATTTTTCCGATATTTTTACTATAAAATACAACTACAAAAGGAGATTCCAGAACATGGAAAAAGCCGATTTCACACGTGGCTAATTCACACACAGAGATCATCACTAACTTAGAAAACATTAGGGTACTACTCGCCTATTATTTCCTGCATTAGGCTGCGCCTTTATTCATAGAGGCCTCTCGCCTCTGTTTAGCAGAAAACTTTTAAGATGTTCTGTCTTCTTTGATAGATTTTCAGAGTGAGTTGGCTAATCTTATTATGAGTAATCTCAGATTAACGGAATATCATTTTTTTTTATTTCTAATTAAATTTAACGATAAGGTTGTTAATGAAGAAAATGAATGAAAATGCCAATAAACGTTTAAGGAACTATTAAACGCATAATTGTGACAGTGACATTTTTATATGACAGTCTAACTGGCTGAGAAAACATATTTTATAGGAATAAACAAAGTCGAAATATGGATAAATATGAACATATTTATTATAAGACTAGTTGGTTACCGCCACGTTGTCGCTGTAGAACAGTTGCTTCTGGTAAGTTATTATTTTCCAATGTTTTATATATCTCCACGACAATTTTTATTAAAATCTTCAGCTAAATACGTTTGGTAAAAATGGTTTCCGTAGATTTAGCTTAATGCGCGATCAACATAAACCATCATGGAATGTTTGAAAGAGTAAATGTAGCTGAAAGACATATTATAACAATGTAATAGTAGATTTCCAATTCTTACGATTAGAGGTATGTATACTCAATTGCGTAAAATTATATACAAATTGAATTGACAAAATGTAAATTAATGCACGCGTCGGCAATGGCATTCGAGCTGGGCCCGAAATCTCATCAGTGGCTCATTAGCACACGGAGAGCTCGCGCTCGCTACGGGGATGTTAATCGTTTTTCGCGCGCTTGTTTTATGTTAATCGTTCGTCGGGCCGCGGTCGTATGTTTTATTGCTATCAACACTTCAACTAATTGATAATGGGACGCCGGGCCGAATTAACACTCGTGTGATCGCATCAAATACCACCAAAGCCGTATATAAGCCATTTAAAACGACACGATTTTTCCATCAATAGCTCCAGCAATTTCGTACTCCTATAAGAATTTCAACCTTCTGGGTTTTGGCGGATTGTGATTTTGTTTTTAATTCCAATTCGGAGTGGGAGAGGCTTGACGCTCCTCAGAGTAGGCAAGGTAAAATCTAAAAACCAAATAAAATTCAGAGAGTTTATATCAGAACGAACTAATGTAATGCTGGCGAAAAATATGTCGTGGAAGAATTTAGATGATTTGAGCGGGAGAGGAGGGATCTGGGACCATAGCCAATGTTTCTGCGCAATTCACTTCTTGAACATATTTCAAGAGCCGTTATCAGCATACAGCATACATTAAATTACCACGCAAAGATTACCTAGAGGAACCATTAGAAATTTAGCTGAATCATAGCGCAATTGGTAGATTAATAAAAGTTATTAAAATTTTTATAGCTAATATTAATTCTCCATAAATAGTGTTAGTAAAAATAACGAAAAAAACTCTTGCCACTTTTCTATAGTTAATTGCTTGCGATGTGGCGGTGCCAATCGTCGAATATATCGCAGTGTCGTCGCATGTCTTTCAATATGTAGTACAAAGAGAACATGGAATGATGGATATGTTGAAGCAAACGATTGGTACTGTTTTCTGATATCGAGTTATATCAGCGGCGGGTCGCGGCGACCATTTGCATTATTTTCGGCGTCGACGGTGGCCAGCAATCGCATTACGTCGTAATCACAGCGCTGATTAGCGCCGCATCGTAATGAGCGGACAAATTGCGGCGACGCCTCATTTGTTTTGGCTTTTCATTCATGAAAAATCCACCCTCTAGATATGAGACAAGTAGAAGCGAAACCAACAATTTATTTTTAAATACTGACATCGGGTTTCTGTAAGGTATATTAAAATGTTATTCAACTAACACTCCTGTCAAGTTAAATGTCATGGCAAATAAATTTTAGTTTCTATATAAAAGAAAAAGAAAAATAATTGATGTGGTCTTCTAGCAATTCAAATGACATCTGATCGGACATTTGACAGTTGGCTAGCAATTTTTCTGTTGACCAGCCTTTCAAAAACCGAGCGTGTTCATTGATTTAAAAAAAAAACAATGTTATGCAATTGTTTTGGTAAGTGTTATTTGGTGACATTCACCTGTGGATATCTGTTGATAGTGTTGGGGTGCGGGTAGGGCTGGTAGCCGCGGTAGCCCTGTATGTTGCGCATCATGCCGTTGCAGCCCGGCAGCACGGCCGGCGCGAGCGCCTTCTGCAACTGCTTCTCCTGCTTGCGGTACTTCGCGCGACGGTTTTGAAACCACACCTGTACGAAAAAATATACAAAATGTTACTTAATATTTTAAAAAGTAAGTTCGTGATAATTTTTATTTATACTAAACATGTGCACTGTACATAATTTACAAAATGTAACATTCATATAATTCATACAATATTTTTTCTTTCATAATGTCGATTACAGTGGGTGATAATCACCAACCTGGAGGTAGTTACTTATTCTAATGTGATGGAATTATTTACTCGGCTTATACTTGTTAATCCTAAGTAATACTATAAATACGAATGTGAGTTTGTTTGTTCGTTATGCTTTAACTTCTTAACGACCGACTATTATGAAATTTAGCATTCACTTTGTACATAAAATGACAAAGAGTACCTTTTATCTCGAAAATATATTCTTCCGGAGGGAAAAGAAAATACAAACAAAACATCATAAAACCTTAATTAACAATATCAGTTGCCATGGTAATGTTATGTTTTGACAAAACTACTTTTGGACACATGTTACCTATAATCAAAGTTATACGCGGAAACCAATTACAAAAATTTTCGGCGAGGAAAATGAGAAACGAATGCATGCGTTGCTGCGGGCAACAGCATGGTATAAATAAATTAAAATTCGTTTCGCCCTTGAAACGATCGGACGGCCGAAGCCCCAATGTATTAACTAAAATACTTACCTTACTATAATTGTTTGTGTTTTTGATAATGTACATTTAACAATATACGCATAAATGTTTCAAATCGAAAGTAAAATACGACTAAGGATTCAAATTATATAATATAAACTCGATAATTTGATTAAAACATCTAAAAAAGCTTAAACAAAATAAAGGTCAGAAACACGCGAGGGCTTAATCCGTTGTTGTCACCAGGAATGAGAGCGTACGTCGTTTGATATGGTGATTAGACCTGATTAGAGGAGAGGAGGGGCGGCGGGGCGGAGTGCCGCTCCCTCCGAACGCACTCCCCATATAAATAAACCGATACACCCTACGCCTAACACACCCCGAACAACGTCTGTCAAAATTCAAACCATTTTGCTCTTTATCCGACTATGATACGATAGATTTTTCTGCGCTTTGGCTCGTTATATGTATACATTCGCGTGGGTGGAGGCAAGACACATAAATGGCGCATTAGTTTTTTTTCCTTCCGAAGCTGTCCAATGTTCGTATTTGGCTGCGCGTTGTGACGAAAAATGAGGCTATTTCATATCCGTTTAAAGAATGATTCGTAATTTGTAGCAAATAATACGGAAAATTAAATTAATTTTCATGTCACTGCTTGGTTGCCTTTTGAAGATTAATTTTTTTTTTGCCTTTTAAAAATTTTGTATGACTATTTTAATATTGAATTTTGATAATTTTAAAAGTACATTCATGTCGAAAATACTGAAGTCTCGCGATTGGTTTTGTACAAAAGTCTTTCATTCAATATATAGTTCTAGTTAGCATTTAAAAATAGTTTCATAGCAAATACTATGAACCTTAAAATATCTTGGAGTTTCAATTGTATAAAGTACCAAGAAACATTACGAGTATTTAAGAAACCTATCATTTTGTTCGGGCTCTACACCTACTACTTTGTGCAATATTTTTACGCAATATGATTGAAACGACCCTTGCACTTCGAAAACACAATTATATTGACGCAATAACTTTCACGGATCATAAACGTCAACGTTTTCTCGTATATATAATATTATCCCTATACTAGACGGTCAAAAACATTTCACAATTCATGATATTGTATATACATCATATTATAAAACTAGCTGTGCCCCGCGGTTTCACTCGCCCTGCAATTTTACTTAAACGAAATGATATCTCCTACTGAATAGTACTCTAATTTATAGTAATCTATATAATAGGACTCTAATTTATAGCATTTTTATCGAACGAATGTTTGACATGGTTCTTTAAATTAATATAACTTTTTTATTTATAAACCGATTTAGATAAAACAAACACTTAATATTAAGTGAGGCTTACCACAATACACTAGTGAGAACCACACGCAAATCGGTTAAGCCGTTTCTGAGATTAGCGGTAACAAACGCACAGACAAACAGACAAAAATTCTAATAATCATTGTTTTGTGTTTTATTGCGTTTATGAAGGGCCCCCAATAATAGTTTTTCCCGCGATCAGTTACATTTTCATTATGTGTATAGATATAAAAAAGTTAAACGTAAGAAATACTATCATAATATTTATTATTTTTTTATTAAAATACGTAGATAGAGCTTATTCTTTTATAGTTTCAAATTTATTTCATAACAGCTCTCCATGGTTTGTTTCTTTGTTATCGAAGTTACTTTTAAATTAAAAGGCTAAGTGCATTAAGGTTAAATAGTAGGTATTTGGAGTGGAGAGCCAATATATTTTGAGCAACAAGCGTAACACAAAATTTTGCTTTTACTTGGCACCTACTAAGCTTGATATTGACAATCTGAAAACTTCATTTAGTTTGAATCTAACAATCCGTATTTTTTTCTGCCTGCCGTTTTCCCACTTATGTGGGGCGGCACAATACGTCTGTAGTGTATACTGTAATAGGTTTTGGGTACAGTTTTTTATGGCCGCTCGCCTGCCTGACGCGAACCCTCTTCAGGCATATACATATATGTATGAAATATTATTTTATTACTGTAATTATTGACTAATATTTCTCTTAACACTTCTAACTAAACTTAAATTAGGATTAGATTGTGGCAGAAAAACATTTGAAAATAAAATATTTACAAATGTGTTTAAAAATAAAATGATAAAGTAAATGATGTTCCAAAGGATTTTCTTGTAGTAATAGATAAACTACAGCCCTGCCCCGAGCCCCAATGATATCGGATGAAAACGGTCGCGTTTAAACTGAAAAAGCACGACTACGAGGCTCCAACAAAACATTTTCTTATTTCCAATTGTAGAATTCATTTGAGGGCAGAGACAATGTCGGGAGGCGCGCGGGGAGGATGAGCGGCTAACTTCGTTACGGATCCATTTGATGGGATTGCAATGCCTCGGGGGCCACCTCTCCCCTCTCTCCTCTCACTCCCGGCCCGCCCCTCGCCCCGCAGCCCTGTCCTCTCACCGCGCGCCCTCCGGCGTTGTATTTTTATATCGAAATTCTCTCTAGAAGGGAGCTCGTCGTCTTTAACGTTTACATTCTTATGTACCGTCGCACCGAACGCTAATAGGTTCCTCCGCGTACGTACTCGTGTTTATGTAGTACGTAGTAATAACAGTGGTAGAGCCCGCAACAACAACATCTGTTGCACGAATGGGCCGGCTCGACCGGTGAAATACCACGACCTCACAGAAAACAGG
>JWHW01042001.1:645866-680204 GCA_000931545.1 Papilio glaucus
GGGAGGCGGCTTGACTCTTCTGAGGGTAGGTTATAGGCAAGGTAAAAAGTACATAACATTTTTTATACTTTTAAATCGGAACAAGGTAGTGCAATTTTGGTTAATTCGAACAATCAAGTTCGCTTTAAACTTTGTTCGTATACTTGTTCGTTTCAAAACATTGATAATGAAGTTTTTGAATGTTTTATTGCAAATAAGTATTCAAAAGCAGTTTTGTAAAGTTATCAATTTTTTTTTATGTGTTAATATCATCGATTAGCTTCTCTATGCACAGGCCCTGTGGCGCAATGGATAACGCGTCTGACTACGGATCAGAAGATTCCAGGTTCGAATCCTGGCAGGGTCGCACAAGCGTTTTTTTATTAAATCAGTTGAAATTTGAATATTTTTACAATTTCATATTAAAAAAAAAATTCAATAAACATTCCACAATTGTTTTAAAAGCACTACAACACGTTATAATAAAGTAAGTTTATTATTTGAAATTGAAATTCGGACTTTTCCAAATCAAATTCACCTTTGTATAAATGGAGTTCGTACGTTTTCTTGACATTCCACAACGCAGTTATGCGAAGTAAGTTATGATAAGCAAAAATTGTATGCCAACCATCAGGATTGTAGCTATTTGGGAAGTTATTTACATTACGATCGTACTATTAAAATATACACGTATAATAAATTTGTACGTATATCACAATAATCCAAATCACAGTAACCACTAGTTCGTTACATTTAGACATTTGTTCCGAGCATGTGTGAGTTCCGCCCATACTCCGCCCCTCAGTTCCAAATGTTACTAACTAATAAGTCCCCGCAGGCCAACAATGAGATGGAAAATTACACACTTCTGATCGCATAGTTGACACGTGTCTATGGCTGTAATTTGACGGGATTTCTAGTCTATGGTAAAGTTGACCATAGAGTAGAGTCTATGTTGTACCCTAGAGAGTTGAATTTATACCCTAGAGTTTCTTAATTATTTTACAATACTTCATAAAAGTGTAACTGGGTACCAAGCGCGGTGCGTTTAGTGAAGTTTACCACAATACATTAGTGAAAACCCAAATCGGTTAAGCCGTTTCTGAGATTAGCGGTAACAAACGCACAGACACACAGACAAAAATTCTAATCATTGTTTGTGTTTTATTGCGTTTATGAAGGCCACCAATAGTTTTTCTCAAAAATCTTCCACGTACAGACAGCGATCAGTTACATTTTTATTATACGTATAGATAACACATGATCGTCGCCATTCATCATATTTTTTATTAAAGTGTGAATCATTAAGGACAAACTTTTCGTAGATACTCTACGGTAGCGTTGAATTGAAACCGTCGTCTGTGTTCGCGTCGGGAAGTGTCTCTAATATGTAATATTTCATGGAAATATTCCTGTTCTAAGAGTTTAAAATGTAGTTACAATGTTGTTTTTGGTTATCAGAATGATATATGTAAGTCGTTAGGATAAATACCTTAATAAAAACGACCTTATAAAATACTGGCGTTTTTGCGAAGGTATCATAAAATACAGTTTTACTAATTATAAAATCGAGTATTCGACATATTTTTGGGAAATGGGACAAAAAATATCAAACATCTTCATATTAGCAATGGCAATAAAAATCCTTCTTCTTCTTTTAATCTTATCCTTTAATTCTTGCTACCAATAAATGTAGATAATAATAAAAATATAGTAGTAGTAGTGGTTCACAATTTTCTGTCAGCTTGTAATATCGCTAGTAAGATCATAAACTAAGGATGTTTACAATTTTACGGCGACATGGATGTACATTGCAAACCCTGTAATTTTTTCTGACCGCTCAGTGTTATCCAAAAAAGCAACCTCATACATTATCATGACACCTTCAGTATTTTTTTTTAGATTAATTATTTTGCTAATAAAACAACACATATTTAACATAAATATATTAAAATAAGCTACCTACAGGCGCGGCGGCGCAGCGCTCATTGTGTAAAGGCGAGCAAGATTGCCGTGGTAGTCCGAAGAGCTCTCTAAACTCAAGACTAAAGTCTTGAGCGTGAGACAATTGCGTGAGCGTGAGGCATTGATACAAGCGTGAGATGAAGAGGGCTCAGACCCAGAGTTGGAAGAGCTGTGGCCCACAGGATCGTGAAACCATACGGGATGGGATTTACGGGATGGTGCGCCGCACAGCCATGAGGGAGGATGAAATCCTCATGAAAGATGGGAAGGTATGCGGATATGGAGGGAGCGGAATTGGCCAGGAGCCTAGCGAAAACCTTCTCGCCGGAGGACCGCGTGGAGGAGGATGATGTAGATCACACAGAATTAAGAAAGGTAGCGAATATAATGCACGTGGTGTCACGTGATGACCCATGCGACCCCCCCATGCGTGGCCGCGATTATTGGATAAAGGCACCCGTGGGGATGGAGGGGAACGAGAGGGCTGACGAATTAGCAAAACAATCTGCAATCGGAATGAAGACCAAACCAAACTACGAAAAGTGTCCCGTTTCATACGCCAAGCGACAAATCCGGTTGGGGTCGCTTGAGGTATGGAACGGGCGCTACAGGGACGGGGAAACTGCATCAACGACCAAACTCTTCGTCCCGGACGCTGTTAACGCTTACCACCCCCACCTCATTCTGCGGAAAATAGACGCGGATCAAATTTTTACGCAGATTCTCATGGGACATGGAGGGTTCTCCAGGAGGCTTGCAAGGAGAGCCCTACATGATGTGTCTACGATCCGGGGGAGCAGAGGTCCGTGCTGCAAATTATCACAGAGTGCCTGGTATTTGGTTGCAGAGCCGACGCCGAAATAAAAATAAGAGACAGATTAATACAGAAAATTTGAAAAATTCAGCTAGTAATAAGGAAATTAGACATATATTTTTAAAATTTTGTAAAGAGTCGGCTCGCGGTAATAAATAGAAACAGGGTGTTTAGTTATTTATTTCATTCATTTTAATTTTATCTATATGATTATTATTTTTAACCTATTTATAATTATAACTATTTATGGGAATTTATTGTACTTTTTAATTGTATTTTAAACCTAGAATTTGACATTGTTATAAACCTAGAATTAGAGAAAGTGATTAATTGTGATAATAGGATTTAAGTAATATTTGTAAAGTTTTTAAGGATTTTTAAATTTAATAAAGAAATGAAGAAACACCCGCACCCCAGGTCCCTGGCCCAAAAATTTGTTAGGGGGAACGCTAGGGCGGCATAGCGCCGCCAATAAAAAAATATCTAATCAAAACCTAATCTTACCTAATCAAAACCTAACCTAACCTAATCAAAACCTAAACTCTCCTGATACCTCTTTGCTAAAAGACCTGATGAATTAAATGGAGGAGCACTCTTTTCTGCTCGAAAGTGGAAAGTTTGAGGTCGGTTTTAAATGACAGAACCGGGCATGGTACCTATGCAAGCGTGGCAGCCGGAGGGGTGAGAGGATCACCTCAGGGTGGAGTGGCCAAACACTCTACCCTGAGGTGATCTTCTCTGTGGCGATCACATCCCAGGACGAAAAGTAGTCAGGAGATGATGTCTTAAATAGGATAACACGGGTAATTCTCTTCTCAATCCTTCGTCCTTATCCCGTGATAAGGACGAAGGATTGAGAATTGACAACATAGATAATTGTAGGATGCAGCACGGTGAAGGAAATAGAGCAAGTAAAATAGAGATTGAAAAGTGCAGGCAGGCAGCGGTTTGAACGTAGAAGAACTCAAAAACAAAGAATTGATGTTAAAAATGGATGTTAAATGATGGTGGCATGAGGTCTTTAGAGTTTGACCCAAGCTATGGAAGAGGATGACGGAGGCGCGAGCAGCCCACATTGACTTGCAGCGAGTCCAAGTCGCCGACCGGTCACCGCTTGTTCAGTGTCAAATTAGCAGTAACTTATACATTACGGATAAACGACGCTACATAAAAATCAGATGGGAAAAACAGTTTCAAAATATCATCATGTATTAGAATTTTATAAAAAACAACCCGGTAGTAATTTCGGATTAAATGATTAAAGTTTTCACTTAATCAGATCGCTCCTCGAGTGTACTGAATACTGTGTTTGCTATTTGAAGATATTCTGTTTGCATTATATTTATTAGATGTATTTAAACACTTCTTTGCGTGGGCATTATCTACCAGTAGATTAAGAAAAGTCGTCAAAGAAAAGATATAAATAGGCGCACTAAGATTCTACATTTAAGAGTACTCATGAGTGAAAATAATTTTATTTATCTATTTAAGTGCAGCTGCAGAGAGCGGAGCGTCTGACTGGACGTGGCTGCTTCCTGTGGCCGGCCGCATCCGACGTTTCCGGTGCGAAGCCTTGCCTGTCTATACTGAGGATATGGAAACGGTACGGTCAAAATATTTACGACTAAAAGGTTAAGAAAGCGTGTATTTAACAGAGAAAATAAATTACTACAAAAGTGAAGGTCGACTTTTGCCACGAATGTTTACCAGGGCACTGATACGTAAATAAATTAATAAATATGAATAAATAATCACTATATATAATAGATGAACTAATAAATAGATATGTAAAACATACATTATTATTATTAAAAATTATAAGTATAATATAGTTTATTAAAATTCAGATATCACAATCCAATCTTATTCTACAACCCGCGAAGGTTTAGTACACTAATACGAAAGGGGAACAGGTGCCTTAGGGTAAGGAGGTGGGGAAAGGGGGGTATAATTGCTCGAGATGATGTTTAATAAGTTTTTAATGGCTGCGACGGTGTGGACCCGACGTTTATATGGCGCCGAATAAACCGCCAACTTATTATGAACTCGGCTTACGAAATTTTCTTAAATACAGCTATAAAATTCTGGGGTCTTATAAAACTGGACTGTTTTATTTCGCTTTTGGACAGTCACTCTTTGAGACATTGCAATTTTTTACCCCGGATTATTGTTATCAACTATTTCTTTGGAATTATGTTGATGCATCCTTATCATTTAGACCAAAATAGATAGGTTTATTAGGTTTTTTTAACGCGTTGACAACAAAAAAATAGTTAACAAAATGTAGTAAAACCAGTATACAAAGCGTACCCGTATCCCATGCCCAGCATGTCTTCGTAGACGTATAGGTGTAGAAGAAACGAGAGAGGTGTGCCAGTATCGCGCCAAATGGAAATCCTATCCCTGACTATTCCTCTGGCTCACAGGCGTGAGCACAGCTTATTAGTTAACAAAAGAGAGGGACTCTAGTTAACAAAAAAATTCCATTTCACTCTTTCTTCAATCTCATTTCAATACGCTAAAACTATTTATTTATAGTTTTTTCTAACTAAAGGTAATTATTTTTGCTAAAAGCACGTTGTAACGTCTTAAACGTTAAACGTAACATAAAACCTTCTTATACATTTCGTTGCTAAATATAAACTTGATGTAAGCGACCGATGAAAGGGGTCACGGGACCTGCCGAGCCGGCAGAGCTTTAGCCCCGTGTATCTTAAAAGCATACCCTTTTTGCTGCCATCCAAAACGTTTGAGAGGTAATTTTATAATTCTTCCCGTTCTGGCCATTTTCCGTTATTAAATATTTATATTTTCCCCGATTTATTAGGTGGGTTAACTGAGAGTGGCAATTAATTATTTGTATGACAGATTATCCAATGATGTTGAGTTTTCTAAACAAAAATAATTATACTAGATAATATGTATTTATTCTATGTGAAAAGTTTACGGTGGACTTTATCTTGGTTGCTGGTAATATAATAAGGATATTAGCTGCTGGATAATAAAGATTGTATAATATGCGCTCAACTTTCGTGTTAAAAACCAAAACTTACAATGACATTTTTGATGTAAAAACATTTTGAAAATAAATTAATTTTCTAAATACAAAAATTACTTTTTTGTTCTTTTTGTTCGAGACATAAAATAAGGTTTGATATCTCGAACACTATGTTTCTATTCTATCTATATAAATATTACTCTTCCATCCGGTGTATTTACTAAAGGAAAATCACGAATATGTTTTATAGATATACATATAATTTTATATAATTATAACATTAATATAATTGATTGTCCAGAGAACGGAGTTCGTTTATTGCACAAAATTCCACATATACCTAACCTATTAAATGCACACCAACTACAGAATAAAGTCCATTGTGACAATTTCAATAAAAGTAACTATTATGCTAATTGTGGTTTTGTTTTGTTATTTGAATGTGGGCGGAAGATTGCTTTACAACAAAAAGAGTCGTGATTGTTTGGAAAAATATTTTGACAAGTTAATTTTCGGCTGTCCCGCTGTCAAAATTGCCGCCTAATTTTGTGCGTGCGTCAGTCGCCGCCCAGTGATAATTTGAAATTAGAACGGCAAACTTTTTTATTGCAGCCACGTGTCAAAATTGATTCCAGCCATCCTTTGTGTAGCATTTGAAGGGCTTAAGTAAAGGAACTCCCATTTTATTATAGTTTTATTATTTATTATAGGTTTTTGTAGCGAAATGCGTCTCACCTCTCGTCAAAGCTTCGACAATTCTAGTTTACTTTTACTTTTGTCTACTACGTCGTTATAATTTTACATCTACTATGGCTTCCACAAAGTGAAAAAATACATATTACATCATATAAGCTGTTTAAATAAGGCACAGGAGTTCCTTGGTAGTGTTGTAGGGGCATAATTCACTTTTTTGTGTATTGGATGATGGCATTTTACATTTTAGGTTAGGTACATAGCTACATTAGCTACATTTAATTTAACTCTGGTCAATCTATTCACTTAATAATAATTGTGAAAGAAATGTCACCTTTAATTATAAATGAGCGTACATTTTAGCAACATCTATATAGCGTAAGTAAAAGATACTCAGATGACGTATCACCGCCTAAATCTTGACACAAATGTTTGCTTCTACGTTTTCTAATGTACAGTCAGGAAAATGTAAGGTCAGTGCAAAAATATTTACATAAAAAAGACAAAAATTAAAAAGTATCTCGTGTAAACCGTTAACCGTTTCGAGAGCATACAAACACACAAAATAGGTCCACCAAATAATTTTTTCACAGCTCTAATAATCTTTGCTTAATAATGTTACTATCATTATTTTTATGACTTGCCAACCTCATCGCAATTTGCAAATCCCATTTAAAAAAAAATCTTAACCTGTATAGTCCCATAATTTAACCAGCGCTTGTCAGCATTGGGACATTCGAGGACGTCAAAACGTCTGCTGTCAAAACCTGGATAAATTAAAAAGAGCATTCTAAGGCACCTGAGTCAAGCCACATGCTGTCTTAAGGCCTCGCCAGAAGGATTCAGAGCTGGGTCGGGAAATTATGTCACTCCTAGCATACTCCCAGGATCTAGCATCCTCCGATTAGCGTTTGTTTTGCTCTACAAAAAATTCAAGATCGAAAAACATATAAGACAAAAACTGGTTAAATTTTCAGCCCTCTATAGGTCAAAAATAAGGCGTTTTTTGTGTTCATAAGATTTTGTGAGATTATGAAAGGAGTTATTAACTGCAATTCCTTTGTCGCAAAACATCATTGTATTTTAAAAATATATTTATATTACATATCACATGTTGTGCGTTGACTGTACTTTGTAGTAGCGATGTCAAACGAACGGTAGTCTTAAAAGCTCACCAATTAGGGACTAAAAGCACCTTCGGGCCCCGACTGCTTCGCGGCTCGCGGTTTCGTTCCCTCATCAATTTTGTACGGTACACTCTCGTTACTTGAAAACTTTCTGCCGCGAGCGAAAATAAAGCGAAAACAGGTTCTATCCACGGCTAATATTACGGGATTCGAACTTGTTTTCAAGAATACTTTTTTTGTAATATGCAACCTGATTGTACCTCTGTTCTACAGATCGAAGTATTAATGATGTTTATCGAGTAATTTGAACTAATTTACTTTTAATTTAATAGTACAAACTAAATCTGGCCACGATTCAATTTGCAAAAATTCACATTAGAATGAGCTACTCATTCTAATGTGAATTTTTAGGGGAGTAATTAAAAGTATTCCAGCGAACATAGATTTATCGAAGAAGTGCATAATTAAATGTTGCAAAACATTAAAGATTTCTCGTTTCATTGGGAATACTCTCATATAAGAATTCAACGTTTTGTAAACTAAATATAATTTTCAAATAAATCTAATTTTCGACTAAATCTCTTTTCAGTTTTGCTTTAATTACAAATATTATAAACGACTTCTTAATCGGGCAAAACGGAAACTTAATAGATTTTGAGATAATGGGATTAAATGTTTAACTAATTTTACTTTCTTGATTCTTGACAACTTTAATGACCAATTAATTTTAAAATTTTCACACGTAATGTATGGATGTAGAAGAAGCGAGAAGTGTGCAAGGATCGCGCCAGAATAGAAATACATAATCTCTGCCAACCCCTCTGGGTTACGGACGTGAGCGCTTATTTATTTATTTATAATTATTGGAAAAACTGAGAGTTATATTTCTTTTATTTTTATGTTTTACTAAATTATTTGTTAAGAACCTCTCGATACTGCGATGTCATCCTGAAAACAAAAAGGAGGCGAATCTAAGAGCCACAAGCAAACCTTAAAACTTTCCAACATGAAAGTTTAAAAGTGATCCGAGTGGGGGAGTAATGGGTGGGGAGATGGTTGCTAGGCAACGCTACACCCGCCCGCTCAACGCAGCAAATCTCCGTTTGGTATATAAAACCGAATATTGTTTTGTTTGAAACAGATTTATTTTTCATATCTCCAGATTATATATCATAAGTGTAAGACAAGTAACATCATATGTGTTGATTTTCAATGCTGTGTCTGAATTACTTGCACTTTGAAGATATAAGTACTTAAGGTGAATAATAGGATTAAAAATAGCGTTATAAGGGCAAAGTGTGGCTTAAAAGAGGATGTTGTTGTTGAGGATGTTGGACTAGAATTGAGAAAGGTATGCTTCAGTGGTTCGGGCATGTTAAAAGGATGAATGAAGGAAGAGTAACGAAACAAATTCATGTTACTAAAGTGAGTGGCAGCGTTGATAGGGGATGTCCTAGGAGAACTTATATCGATCAGATTAGTAACATACCAAAGAAAGGCAATATAAGGAGTACCCGTAATCGACGAGCTTGTACTCGTAGATGTATGGATATAGAAGAAGCGAGAGAGGTGTACCAGGGTCTCGCCAAATGGAAATCCATTGTCTCTGCCTACCCCTCTCTGGGCTACGGGCGTGAGCGTCTATGTATTTATTTTATCTTGGTGATCGGAATGTCACATTGTAACCTCAATAATAAAATAGTAATGTATCCAAATGTAATAAATTATTATTTTTAAATTGTAAAGTTCGCATGATTCCTGTTTAAAATAGTAATTTCAAATGACTTTGGAAAACACCTATTTGTTCGTATTATACCATTGATCTAATATAAATTCAATTGAAATCATTAGTTAATTTAACAAAATAGTTTTATTGGATAACGTAATCCTGTATTTTATGTTGCTTCCCTTAGCCAGGCTAAACAACCTGAATTTGTTTATTATAAAGCTTTATTCGTAATAAAATAACTTGAGTAAATCGATTTCATTTTTATTAATAATCAGATATCAGTTCAATGAATACAATGTAATATCTATTAACTGTAGATCGATATATACAGAAACGGACTATATTGATTTTAGACCAATTATTATTTTAAATGATAATAATTGATTTAGGCATTGTGAAAAATTGGATGTTTAAATTATTAACAAGAAATATTACTATGTTAATAACATCAAAACTATTTGCAGATTCTTGATTATATAACACGTCTTCACAGGTAGTTAAGATAGCGAATACGCCTAACGAGCGGCTTAAGCACCTGCTCCGCAAAACTAACCGACTGTACAATTGAACGTCGCGCTAATTCCTAGCAATTTACGTCACACATACAAGACAAAAGGAAGAGTGCGGAATGTTCTAAGTGGAGAAGTCAATTAGAATGCAAATGTAAGAAAACGACCATTAGGGGAGCCTCCGCTGCACGCACCCTCCCGCCCGCGATGTATTGATCATACAATCCCTCACACGTTTACATATGCCCGTCTCTTTTTAACTTCCCCACAACAGATCGCTATAAACATAAACGTATTAATTCAAAAATGCCCTCAGTTCAACTTAAAACAAATGATTATAAGCTTAATCGCCCTATCTCAAGACACAATATTGAAATCAAAAGTTTGGAATAAGATAAGCTTTTCTTTGAAATAAAACCCCTTGTTGTGCCAGTAAATTCTGTTCGTATCTTTAAAGGAATAAAGATCTATTTCAGGAATGAGTTAAAAGAAAATGAATTCTATTTGTGTAAAACAAAGGTTGTTATTGTGGAGCGAGTGAGCAATTCTGTTTTCAATTTGTTGACAAATTTATTTGTACCTATGTACGTCAAAAGAGGTCTTTAAACAAGGTGATGAGTTCACTGTTTACATATTTACTGCAGATAAACGTTTAGGGTAATCATAAGTATCAAAATCCCTGACGAAATGTTATGTTCCTGTTAAACTACGAAATATTTATGCTTTAATCAGTATCTATAATGAAATATCTACTCTGACATATATTTATAGTAACATATAGATATTTAAAATATGCGTAACTTATTTATGCACACTAACTAAATGAAACCGCATATTACATTTATTCAAGTAATGTAATACCCCGTTAACAGGAACAGTAACAGGTAACCGTTTATGAGGATGGGTGGATGGATATTGTGGATAAAGTTCTGAATTTGTTTGGAAGAAACTTTTCATAAATGTGGCTTTTACGACTGAATTAAATGTCCATGCGCCAGGGTGCGAAAATCAGGCTGCATTCATTAATGTTCAATAAAAAATAAAATATTTTTTATGTTATATTTTTTCACAGTTATGCTAAAAATAGTTAGACAAGTAGTGTTAGAGATAGTAAAAGGTTTTTTTTTTAATTGAAGAAGGTGGCAATCGAGCACCTGATGTTAAGTGAGCGTTACCTATACATCCCAATCTTTCCCAACCTATCTTTATGAGGAAAGGGTAGGAAAGGGAAGAGGACTGAAATTAGGCCCCCGGCACCTCACTCGTCAGACGAAACGCAGAATACTTCTACTTCACGCCTGCCCTACCAAGGTCGTGGTATTTCACCGGTCGAGCCGGCCCATTCGTGCAACAGATATTGTTGTTGTGGGCTATACCACTCTTAAAAACGTAGATAAGGTTAGCGATAGTAGTAGGTAAGGATAGTAATAGGTAAGAGGTAATAATACATAGCGGGTTGCAATAGGTAGGGGTGATTGGGAAATATTTGTGAATTTCGTAGCTTTTATATAAAAAAGCTTTCGATTCCATATCACGTGATAGCATCTGGGAAGCATTAAGATCCAAAAGCATAAAAAAAGTACATAGATATCCTAAAAATATTTATGCCAATAGTACAAGTAGAATCAAACTAGACAGATTAGAGAAACAAATTAAAATAAATAGAAGTGTGAGAAAAAGGTGACCCACTTTCTCCAAAAAATTTCATAGCTGTCCTGCACCACATAATTGAAAATTTACCGCAAGGCATCAGAAGAAATGGAAATTTTCTAAGCCGTCTCAGGTTCGCCGACGACGTCTTTCTTTCGTATCAGACTCTTCGTATCAGTTAAACATGATAAACGACCTAAGGCAGACTAGCCATGTGTCTAGTACAAAAGTTGGACTATACACGAACCTCGACGAACAAAAGTTATGCACAAGTACCACATAACACCTATCTTGGTAAACGATGTCCCTCTCGATTTTGTAGAAAAGCACGTCTACCTCGGGAAACAGATCTCTTTTAGCAAAGAAAGAAACCCTGAAGGAGTAGACAGAAGAGTAGCGACCGCCTGGAGAAAGTACTAGGCCGGAAATGATTTAAATCGCGGTTCCCGTTTCGACCCAAAGAGATAGTTCTGGGTTTCGAAACTACTATGCCTCACCTACAACTGCCAAACCTGGACATTCGATCTAAAGACAAGAAATAAAATCCAAACTACTTACAGAAAGATGCAACAAAGTTATCTAGGTTTAAAATTAAAGGACAAAGTAAAGAATGTAAGCATTCAGAAGAAAACAAAAATAACTGATGCTCTAAATTTCTCCCTTCGAAGGAAATGGAAATGGGCAGGATATATGGCTAGGTATACCGACGATAAATGGACAGAAAAGTAATGAAATGGTCAGGACCACGAGGCACGAAAGCACGCAAGCGGCAGTGGCGGGCTCAGAATGGCATGTGGTGGCGAAGGATAGTAAGCAATAGGATCGACTTATGCCCTTATCTTTATCTAGGTCTGTGATGCCACGTACCCTTTTTACCATCGGTCAAGATTGCCCTTTTTGTGATTGATTCTAAAGCAATTAATAAATTTAAATGACAAGAATTACCGTAAAAATACCGTAAAAAATTCCAAGCTTCTTTAACAGATTTTTCCCTGGACCATCCAAAAGGAATGGTTTATTTGTGTGTAATGGATAAACTCTAAAACTAGTGAACCTATATTAATAAGTCTTCGCCATTAGGAAGCTTCATTTTCAAATTACACGTGATATATTTTAATTATTAATGTCCAATATAACAATTCAAGCTTGTTAGTTATTAGTTTTCTGCACAAATTACTACTTAGTGTTTCTATTTTATGGCGATAAGCTCCCGTGTCGTGTCCCGGGACCTAATTAGATCGGTAAAAGGCTAATAGAAGTCACTGTATAAAATGTACATCTTATAGATGTTTTTAGTAGTCATTGTAATCTATGTTATATTCAGGGATGTGAAAGCATTGACTGTTTAAAAATATGAATGAGACAGCCCTAACGTACACTTAAATTTCGTGTATGCTCATGTTGAATATTGTGAATTGGATTAAATTGGATTCCTTCTCATCTTTCATCGGCATCAATAGCTCGATCAACGATTGCTAGTCTATCGTATATTTGTATCCATTTATGATGTTCATATATGTGTATGTATGGTATTTGTATACCATTTGCCTGTATTGATAAATAATGACTTTATTTTCAGCAACCAAATTTTATATATGTATAAAAATTAATATTATATAATTGAGCTTTCAAACTATTATAGTTTTGAGGGTAAATTAGCGGTGTTATTCGCTTGCCTGTTTGTCTGCTCATGTTATAAAAACCAACACAATTAAAATAAACAAACGAAATGTATAATTTGCCTGTAACATGAAATTACTCTAAAGTATAACAATTTTTACCTTTAAATCTTTTAAGTCTACTCAAACGATGATCGTTTAGCGCCATCTACAAACCTGTAGAATAAACATCGAGCCCTCATGAAGCATGCGCGAATACTGTAGCAAACGAGATTAGATTTCAGTCTTTACTGCATTCTAATAGAGTTTAAATTAAATTGTACTCGTTGCGCGTGCGCTGTAACATTGATTTCTTGTGACATGTTTGGCAAGCGATGTGGTGTAAGAAGACTGAATATGTTTTTGTATTTTATCCAATAAACAAAAACAAAAGGTGTTTTCTGGCTACGTGATACAAGACATGAAAGTTGTTAGTGAGTAGTGTTTTGTTTTTCTTTCATTAATTTACCTGAGCTTGATTTATAATACGGACATACTTATGACTAAATTATAATAACATTTTGAATGACGAGTATCTACAATTCTTTATATCAACTTATTTGTATGAACATTGTCTTGAAGACAATGCTTCGCCAGGATACATTTTAATATTGCACGAAAATTATAACCTACGATACTTCTCAACATATATTCTATCAATGACCTTTGGTAATGTTAAAAAAATATTAAAATCTGTGCAATTATTTCAAAGGTAAGCAATTTTAAATAAAGAAATCTTTGGTGTTCTTATTTTAGCATTAATACTTTGTTGATGATACAATGTATCTACGTTACGTATGTAATTTGGATCATGTTTTCGTTTATTATTATTAGAATCAGAATTAAATAATTTGGTCTATTCCAATTTGATCACCTGAGTGATTAATTTATTACAAAATATGGGTGATATAGAGACCTAAATTAACTGAAAATAAGAGGGTCCTGTGCACTAAGATGATTGATTGCACTGAAAAAATTTGACAGAGAACTATTAAACTTTTTCCACCCAGGGCATGTGACTCAGGTGAGTGAAATTTCAGGAGGTCGAAGTGGAATAAGCCAATAAATAATTTTTAAATATTTTTACATTAAAACTTGTTACTGCAATTTCTGTTCACTATCCTTTTGTAAATAATAATACCTATTGTTAGATATTTGGCAATTATTCTATAGAGAGTTATCCTTTAATAGAGGCATTTATAGTTGGATCGATGGATGTGGCTTACTTGCAACAAGATGCTACAAGAAGAGGCGATCCCGGATAAGGTGATCATAGTTCAACAGTTCAATGGTACCCATCTTTAAAAACTTGAACGAAATGATGGGCTTACTTAAAGGGCATTAATCCCGTATCTCTTCCTTCTGGTAATGGATGCACTGACATCAGACATGCTCCTGCATACACCAGGGTGCTTCCAGGAGTCCTCCTCCTGGTGTATGCTTTTTTCCGACGACATCGTCCTTGCAGAAGAAGATGAAGGTGCAGAGCAGGTTGGAGAAATGGCGAAATAAACTGAAGAAGGTTGGTCTTAAGATCAGCAGGACCAAAACCATTTGTTCTGGGACTTTGGCGGTCCCACCAACTTTTCTCCAATTGCCTTAAATGGTGTATTTCTACCAACCTGCTACGATTTTAAGTACCTAGGTTCACTCATACAATACGATGGTGATATTGATCGAGACGTTTAAGTACTGACCCCACATAGATGGGAAAAGGGAAGGAAGGATGACACTTAAATAGAGGCCGTATAATATAATTTTTGCCACGTAGTTCACATACTTTACTCCGGATAACGAAATCTTTAACCATACTGATCAGTACGTTTATTTCAAATTATGACGGAGCAGTCTATTTTCTTTACGTCATCGTCAAACTTGACTCGCCACTAAATGGTACTATTGTCTACAAAAAGCATAATTTCATAGACTGTTCAGTTAAATACGACAGGTGGGTTCCGACTAATTTCACAATGAAAAACAAACTTTCACGTTGTTAAACATTGTTTTTTTTTGTACTTTAGTTTTTTTTCTTTAATAAAACATTGTAACAACTTAGTTTAAGTTTCAGTTATCGCACACGCACTAAATACGATTTAGTAAATTTTATTTAAAGTTAAAGTTATTTTAACGACACTTTATTTTGTTTCGTCGCAAGCATTGTTAATTCACCATGTTGACCTTTTTGTGGCCAGCATGTAGGCGTTGAGATGTGTCACAATAATCCTCTTTCATTTCTTTTTTTTTGGTGCAAATGTAACCAAAGTGATGCGAATAATAAAGGAATTTGTGACCCGTAGTACAAGGGCTGCATTGTAATCGCATAGTATTAGGGTGTTATCGGGTGATAATACGTTGGGCGCGCACCCGCGACTCCCCAGTCTCAGCTACGTACTGACAAATTGGTGACATACAAACTTCAAGGATTGACAGCCTTCTATTAACAAATTTTAGTTAAGGATGCTTTCAATCATTATGATTTAAGAAATACTGAATACAAGTGTAGTTTTTATTTACCTTACAAGCCTTCTTAATCGTCTTCTATAACAATTATTGTTAAATTACAGCTAATTTACACCAAACTTTAATTAATTATATAAAACCTCATGTATCATCCTGTCTTTGGGTGAACATCGTAATAAAGTAAGTGCAGTAGTTTTTGAGGTTATCTTATTCAGATGAAAACTCGAGTCATGTTGTTTATTTCTTGTACGGTGTTCAAGCTCTATGACTGTGTGTCGCACCGCCGCGCACGCCGTTTGTGCCGGACACCCTGACATACGGGGCGCGCACTTGTCACTGCAGGCGCATAATTTGTCCTCCATTATGGCTTTATTTTATACACTGTGCTCTATAATAAAGTGGGGTCCGATTAAAGATTGGTCTCGTCTTTCCAACGGAACAACTGTTCGATCTGGGTCGAGGGGACGCGGCCGAATAAATTATTCATTTGAAATATTGAAAATGAACTGTTATAGATTTTCAAAGGGTGCTCACCGGACACCTGTTTGTTACTTGACATGTCTATTTATTAATGTTTCTTGATCTGGTGTATGTTATAACAAGATAACACTACGATATAGAAAATCAAGAGAACAAATAAAGACTAATTCACAACGATCGATCGAATGAGTGGAGCATTGAATAAAACTGTCAGTCAGTTTCAGTCTAAAGTATCAAGGCATATTAAGTCTAGTCACTATGATGACATAGTAAAGATGGGCTACATTAAAATCCCAATACTGACGACCATATATAAATATATGCAAGGAAGGAAAACTTTGCTTATTTTATAGTCAGGCTTCATTTACTTGGCTAGATACAAAATACTTAAAATAATTTGCATTTAAACTTTTAATAATTGCGATAAATACTCGAAAATCAATTACAATTCGAGATGCAAGCACTATTTGAGAGCGATGACAAACGTAATAGCCGGGGCACTTGTGAAATGAGGTGTGAATATTGCATCTCCGCGGGATACGGTCTCTCTCCGGGCGACCCCATGGGGCCGGCGCCCCAGCTGCCCGCTCCCTTACCCTTTTATAAGGGACTACAATCCCCTTCAAATTACACGCAGGTACCAGTACTTTCGGCGTCGATCGTACTGTTCTAATTGTATCTGTATTTGTCGATTGTTGTGTTAAATTGAAGACGCGTGCGCGGTGGAAAACACGTTAAACATGACGGATGTGCTGTTTACTTTTGTTTTTAAACACAAATTTAAAAAAAAACTGCTCAATTTGATCTACAATTAGAATTATTTTAAACCCCATTATTTACAAATTCTATTTCCCAAAGACTTCTTAAAACTTGACATGGTAGAGGTATACTTAGTTATTTGTGTACATCGAGGATTTGACATGTTATATTGCCATTATCTGCCGATAGGCGATAGATATATATCTAGGCTATGTTTTATGTCTAAGGAAATAAATGCAAAACAATCTTCGAAAATCAAATAAATTGCATCTTATTTATTTATCATTGAAACATTAATAGGTTACAGAGATAAAGATTTATTTTACAAATATAATTGCCTTTAATACTTAATTACATATTCTTTATAATTTCAGTAAGCTTCATTCTTCTCCTTAATGCAGTGGCGTCGGGCATGCGTCGCGGTCCGCACCATCCTCACGGCCAGTCGTCCAAGCACAAGCACAACCACTACCGGCCCAGAGGGGGACAGTCGCTGATGGGCGAGAGTCAAGTGCTCCATGATACAAAGTGAGTTAGATGTTGTTGGAAAATGGTAGAAAATTGCAATTAAATTTTATTGCACGGCGGGTGAAGCCATGGGGCATAGCTCGCAATGAATTAACCCACCGCTCGATCACAATCCTACCTGATGTTAAGTGGCGATGTAGTCTAAAGATGGTATGTGCTAGTTTATCATTAAGCAATTCACTTGAAGGTACCCGTCGTAACTGGACGGAAACACTTAACGAAACTTGATCCAATCCTTTTCCGTACGTTCTATGATTGAAGATTTAACTCGTTCAAAGTTAATGTAGATATTCGGTAATTATTGCTTTTTAATTTATAGACACATAGAAGAGGACACAAAAGTGCTAACGCCTGACGTCATATCAAGAATGACCTCAGAGGAGCTGGAGTTTCATTATTTCTCAGCACACGATTTTGACAGAAACTCAAAACTGGACGGCCTAGAATTATTAAAGGTTAATACATATTTTTGTTTAAATTAAAGAAAAACATTGGATAGAAGTAACAGGCGCTCCTTATAGTTTGATCTATAATTATTTTAATATGTATTGGATACCTTAATAATAATATATTTTGGACGCAACATATTATCCATTTAATGTTTATTTGTAACGTTGTTATAATGCGCGGTATGATCTCTCACAGGCCGTGTACCACACGATTGATTACGAGGACCACGATCCCGAGTCCCTTTCAATCGAACCAGAAACTAACGACTTAGAGTCGTATATAGGTATGTATAATCTTCGTATTCATGCACATAACATATAATGTTAAAATACAAGGCAAATTTATGTTGCAAAAATGAGCGGCATTGTTGGTATATTAGATTTCTGACATTCAAACGAACGGCGAAAGAACCCGTAACTGTTAAGCAACCAAGGGAGGTGACCCATGATCGTGCCAAAAGCAGATCCGCCATTTCTGCCTCTCTAAATTACATGCGTTTAATATTTAAAATCCTTCAACCTGATTCTGTTTTATTCATTAATAATCAACCTTAATGCCAATAAAGGGCTTCTTCATTAAACGTATAGTAAGTATATCAAAAAGCTTGACAGTCTACAGTCGTAGCAGGAGTATATAGAAAATGACTTCTTCAACAAGACAATCTAAGAAACGGTGATTCGTAAAGTAATGATGAATGAGCGGACAGACATTATTCCAAATAAAATATATAAAAATTGAGCTTTATACTTTCGAACGAAGTTGAGGTGTTCTTTAGTACCCGATATATTTCAAACTTTATATTCGGGGATAGTTTCGTCCACGCACATACAAACTTTCAGGTTTTATAAAATGACTCTCAGATCGCTCTCGGTTCTCACTTAATTAATTTTGTAAGTTACTTCGACGAGAATCGTCATAGTCGTGTATGGTGTGATTGGTTATTTATATATTTTCATATATATTTCAGAACTAGTGGACCGCACTCTAGAGGTGGACGACACGGACGGCGACGGATACTTGTCGTACTCGGAGTATCGCGCGGCGCGCGCCCGCAACCCTGCCGACCGCACGCACAGAGTGCTTGCCGACAATTAGTTATTTGTTCAGACCGAGTTCACACTGCCGAAAACATTTACATAAAACATCAGTTGTTTCTGCGAGAAAGCGATACATGTTTTAAGCGAATGTCTTCGCCAGTGCGAACACGGTGTTATAAGAAATAGGAGGGAAAGAGCTGAATAATTTTAAATAAAGTATTGTTTTTTTGAATGTCTTTGTGTTGAGGGCTTTTCATATAGCAGAAGCAACAAAAGACGTCTCTGGACAGTGGAGCTGAAGGTTTGGGGTTCGTATTTAGCGAGTTCGTAGTAAACAGTAAGGGCACAATAAACTTGATTGAAAAAGGGCGACAATTATTCTAAAACTAAGATAAAAAACTTGTGCAATATTATTTACAAACGTATCCGAAATCCAGAGATAACGCAATAATAATTCAGATATATCGTAATGTATTACTTCTTTTTAATTGGGTTACCATCTTTTTCTCGTGGACATCTATCATATGAATGTTGTTGATTGATGTTTTGGTTATTCAATAAATACAACTTATTTTAATGCTTTATCTTTACAATTTATTACTTAAATCTATGGAATAGAAAATTGTTTTGATAGACATAGACTGTTTTCATAATCTTAAGATCTAAAATTAAGCTATTAAGTATTTTTTTAAATAGAATACTATAAAATAATATTAAGGCAATAGACCATCTTGACTATTCGCACTTGTATATTTTCTCGCACGCTTTGCCCTGCTCTCCCCAGGTCGAGGCTTGCTTGATACCGCTGTAAATATCTTCGTATTCTTCTAATTCAACGCTATTGCTGAAAACATAAATACACGTTATAGTTTTTATTCCCATATCATATCATAACCAGATTTTATAATACAAAGTCTCACCGTGTCTGTTAATCTGCTCAACGAAATATACTCAAAAACTACTGAACGGATTTACACTTATAGACTAAATTATTCACGAGGAAGATCAAAATATATAGTATAAGATCTGGATCTAGATTATATGGTGATAAATCACAAGTGAGTTGCCGAGCTAAACCTGAGGCCAATCGTGTTCAATCGCAAATTAGGTTGAACCCTTGCGTAACTCACCGTTGGCCATTCTAGGAGTCAAATGTATGCTGACGTAAAACGGAATGTTAAACTCGAGACTTGATGCTGAGCTGTGATTTAAGAATGCACATATTATCTGACATATAATCTAGGTCCTGATCAAATAACAGATAAAATAATTTCTTTTGCCGTATCTTTAACCATACAGCGTTATAGTGGAGGGTTGACAATGGGGGAGGCGTACGTTTCACAGTGCACGTCTGTTGGCTGAAACTAACTAATCCATACCTTTGCCACAGCTTGGCTCCTTGCAGCATGAGTTCAGCGCCGGAAGCATACAGCGCCGCTTGCTGGGGCTTTTGACAGGAGAGGCGGTAGAGACAGCCGTAGTCTCTGTTCTGCTGACCCGTCAGATAGCTCAGGTAAAGTAGCACTTCATCCTCGGTCAGGTATGCAGCGTTCTTGTTTTCTGAGAATGCAAGAATTATCTTTTTTTATAATGAATAAACTGGCGCTTGATCTAAATCCCACCTAGTTGTTCAGTGGTGATGTGGTCGAAAGATGGTACGCACTAGTTTAGTAACAACCTATTTACTTTTTATTCTTATTCAATACAGTCAATACATCTTTCAGTCTACCTATCTCAATGGATAGGCAGATTTAAAATTGTATTGATGGCAACCCATCCGTAAAATACAGAAAATTGTAGGTGCATTGATGTTATTTAATGAGAAAATGAAGAGGTATGTAGAAGGCAACTGGCATCAAAGATCCAATTCGGATATTGGATCGTTGCAAGGTCTACGTAACAACGTTGTTCTACAAATCTCTATTGGTTTTATTTGCCAAATTAATCTACATTGCTTAGCTAAATTCTTGCGTATTCGTTTAATTTTTATTATAGAAACGTAAGTAAAATTTAGTTTTCGGACCTACAGAAGTATATTTATTTACTCTTGAATGTCATAAAGGACTTTAAGTATTTTTTGTAGGTGGTCATTTGGCGAGTGTGGTGTCCAGTGTCCACACCGGGAGGGATTATCCCTTCCCAATGGGATTATAGAGTGGACATGACAAACGCATCGCGAGGTGTATTGGATTAGTATGGACTGGCCAGCCGTGGCGCGTGTCATATACAAAGGGTTATCCCACGAACATGGAGGCAGATGCGGTCATTGTTGATAATTCCGACCGATAATTCCGCTTCCTGGTTATTATCACGGTTGATACGGCTAATTATAAAATGCATTTAGTAAAAGGTACCGTTACTTATTAATGGACTGTAGCCAAATTGATAGGGGATTAACGTTGTCGAACATAGAATCTACACTTATAGGTATTTATTTACACTTGAAATGAAACTATGTATATATGTATGTATGTATGTATGCATGTATATATTAATATAGTACGAAATCTGAAGCGTACCTACTGTGTGGTATTACACCCGGTGTGGCACTGTCATCAAGACAGACAGACAGTTGAGTAACAATGAAATGACAATTTAGATTATTACAATTAGCTATAGTTAGATAAAAGTACAGAGAGAGTATATTGTATGAAATAAAGAAGGGGATATCTCAATCTCTCACCGTCTATGCTCCTTCCATAGTGATGCCCCTTCCAAGCTCCCGCGCCAAAGAAACCAGCCGCCAATATCAGTGCCTTCAGAATTATTAAAATCACCAAGTTGGTCAAGTTCAAACTAAGGACCTGTAAAGAAATTTTCATTTAAGTATAGACTTCAAATCGCGTCAACTAAAAATTTATTGATACGAGCCGAATGGGATTTGAAATCGAGACTAACAGACTACCTACGCTGTCGTTGCCATTGCTAACCAAAGCGGAGAATTAGTTGCAAGTAAAAGATAGCAACGCCTAGAGCCAACTTTGACTTGGACCTAATTTATCATAGAAAGTCTCTCCTCTATTTTCATTTTACAGTAATTATAAATAAACTAAAAAAGTTACAAAAAAACTAAATTTTCATTAAGGACCAAAGTCCCTCATTCCTCTACTATGAGTAATGTAAAAACACAAGTTTTTAAAAGCTTCCCCGAATGCGATGACTCACAATACGAAATAACAACAAGAGAACATTTCAAAGAAAGCAAAAAAAACATGCAGGACCGCGTGCCATTTTACAATTGTATGTGCGATACGAACCTGCGTAATGCAGTCAAAACCAACCTGGCTGCTTCCTGTCGACCTCGCTATGAAGTCCTTCGCCAAGCTGGACATAACTTGCCCACCGGCGTTGCTTAGCAAATTACCAGCCGAGTCCAGGAATGTAGATCGCCCGTACTGATTCGTATCATTGACGCTATCAAATCTATCAATAGATGCGCGATTAAACGGAATCGGTGGTTTCTCTTGAGGCAGGAGAAGACTGGTATCGAAAGGCTTCTTAGGGAACATTTTCTTAGCGTACTGCGGGGAGGAATACGCTCCAGAATGTTCTGCGGCGATCACAACAGCGCAAAACACTAGTCCGTACAACGCAACCATTTTGGGACGACTCTAAGACGATACTGTAGTGTTGTCAGGAAGCAGGTAGTGTTCCACAATAGATTGCGATAGGATTTGCGAGGGCTCGAGCTTGTTTCACTATTTTATCTCTTCCGAGCCGCTTTTGTTTGTCGCACGCACGATGACATCTCCTAATAGCGCTATTGTTTGTTGCATTTTAGTGGCAACAGTCTATTTTGTCGCATTGTTTTCTTTATTCACTTGTTGGTTCGTTATTTTTTGTTTCTATTAAGTAGGAACTTATTTGTCGGCAAAAATAAACACATGTAGAGCAATGCATTACGAGTTAACCTTATTCCGTTCTAAAACATTTAAATGATAAGTGCATATCTTTACGGTATCTTCACTGCATAGATTTGGAAACATTTTACGAGCTGCAACCTGAAATCTTGTAATATATATGTAGTGGTTTACATATATTTCGATAAAGAAATACCAGTTTTGTCCATCAGTGATTATATTTCCTCGATCAATGAGAATCATATGAGAGTATAAAAGAAAATATTAATGATTTGACAGAAATCAACAACGATAATCAAAGCGGAACGCCGTACTCTGCAACACGTACTAGTTCCGTAATGTAAACGTAACAGTTATGTGGAGCAACGACACTGTTTCGTGGCAAAATCCATTACATAACTAACATCGTTGACCTGCATTTGTCATAAATCTGTTTGTAGGTAATGACGTAAAGGGTCTTCATATACGAAAATAATTTATAAAATACCACTTAAAAATATCTGTTTTGACTTATTCGGCAGATAGACCTGTATGAATCTATAAGTAGTATATGTGGACTTAAAATAAATGATTTACATTTGATACGTTTTTCTGATTATTAAAAACAAAAACTTTGCTTCCTAGAGTTTGGGTGCGGAAAATAGTTATAGCCTCACATTTGGAAACTAATTTTATGCGAGTATCATGTTCTGTGTTTTTCACTTCAAACTCGAACTTTTGTAAGTAAATTTCAACATTTTGCAAATCAATTTTCAAAAAATCGTCGTTATAGTCATCGTACAGAAGGAGAAACTGTCACGGTTCAATGCTGGTACAAAACGGTAATAATTGGGTAATGTTCTAGATGAGAGGAGTTTTCACTCTTACGGTTTTCAAAGAAAACAATACGTACATTTCAATTGTTTAACGTCAGTTTGATGTTTTCTTTCTATGCGTGGCTTGCTTGGCGGAAAACTCAAGGAATAAAATTTGTACTATCAAAAAAAATCGCTATTTTAATATTTATATTACCGGCCTGAAATATATCAATTAACATTAAAATGAAAGCGAGTCATAATATTAATAAATATGTAAATAAATAAAGGAAAGTAAAATAAAATAAATGGCGTCATGCAGGCGACCGGCCGTAAAAACTGTAGCCAAAACCTATACAGTATGGACTATGGTCACACTGTGCCGACCTCATATAACGTGGGAAAAGGCCAGGGCCAAGGGCCATAATGAGATGCTAGTATGCGAATTCGTGCCATTTTATATCGAGGCATTTCAATTTTTAAAATACGATTTGTTTTAATGTAAATTGCCAAATAATACTGTAATAACTATACCATCACATATTATTTAAAAAAATGTTAAATCTTATTTGCTCGGGAATCTTGTATAATCTTTATGTTCGTTCGAAAATATTTATTTACCTATGTATTTAAAATATTTTAGTATTTGTTGAGTAAAAACCCTTTTTTATATCAATTAGGAGCTAATAACTGTAATAATTATCGCTACTAAACTAACCATGTTTATAACCTCACCTTAAACAATTACATTTAGGCAGACTACAAAAAGGCGCCATCTATGTATTAACGTCATAACTATAATGGTATTTTATGGTAAATCGTGAATGCGCTATTAAGGCATGTCTTGCTTTAGTTCCTAGATGGCACCTCGATTAACACACAACTTGGTAAGGTTATTCGGTTATAGATGTCAGTTTTATTCATTTTAGTTTTAGTTAAGATTCTTTCTGTAATGCACACTAGTTGACCCGGCAAACTTCGTAATTAAGCTATCCTTAAGAGATAGATATATACAATCAGAATGTTTTGTAGGTCTTTTAAAGACATACAATTCCGCAGTATATTATTTTGATCTATTTCGTAACGTTTAGCCAGCGTTTGCTATGTAAGCGCACTAAAAATATTTTTTACGAAAAATCTTTGAAATTCTCTGCTCCTCTCTACTATAGTATGCATGTATTATACATATTAACCTTCTTCTTGAATGACTCCGTCTATTGATGAAAACGCATTAAAATACGTTGTGTAGGTTGAAAGATCTAAGGGAACAACATCGTGGAAGCGACTTTGTTTTATACTATGTAAAGATATAGCATGTACACTGTCCTAGATCAAGGGGAGGGCAGAAGGGGGAAGGCGCAATCCGGGGCAGGACATACACCGCGGGCTGCACTTTTAGGAGGCGACAAAATCATAAAAAAATTACGTAAAAAATAATTACATTTAGAATGTTTAATACATATATGTATGTATATCAAAATTAAATCTAACTATCGTTAATACATGAGCTTTTAAGGTTGCAAGTGCTTTCAAAATTTTTTAGCGCCACTTGAGTGACTAATCGTGAGGCATGCCATATAAAAGCGCGGCAAAGCGATGGCTCGCTCGCGGTCGCGGTCATTTCTCCGAGCTTCGTGCGCGCGAGCGCGTGAGAGCGGACGGTGAAAATGTTTTGGTATCAGAAAGTGAAACCGGGTCTTGACCACCAAGATTACAAAGCTGTAGAGAGGTGTTAAATTTTTAATATAGTGTTCAATATTTAAATTAATCCTAACTGTAACCAAATATGGAAAAAGCCCGAAATAAACGATTTTTGAAGCTAAAACTTCTTTAGACACGTTTGACTTGGGGAGTAAGCTGGTGTATGCACGACGAGAGCGTTACGAAAAGTGTAATCGAGCGAGGCGATCGGAAGTTGTTTGAATTTGAACTTGGAACAGTTTCGACGAATTTTATTTATTCATTTATTTTTCTTGTATTCAATTTTGAATTTTATTGCTATGGTAAAAGGATTTATTTTTGTTGATTATTCATTTATTATATATTCATTTTTGAATAAATGTCGCGCCTTCCCACATGTTTTGAGTTTCGACTTCTGTCGGCAGTCCTTATGACTGGCTGTGTTTCTTTTATTAAATTCAAAAGCAATGCCAAAATTCCACAGAAGATAGAAATAAAAATTAAACCTGGCATTAGATACATTCCTTCAGCATTCCTATACGACTTTTTGATGATGCTTGAAAATAATTTAAAAACATAAAGTAAAACATTTTATAAAAGTATGCAGTAAAGTGAAAATCAATGAAGTTTTATCATTTAAATGAATACCCTTTTCAATGAAAAATTTGGCAAGGAGATTAAAAAATGTATACGGCCACTTGTCGGCACAAGGGCATTTTCAAGACACAAAATTTCAAGTAGGAGAATCTAAGTCTCATGAAATTAGTGTCGTATATTGTAAAATATCGGATAATTAAAATAATTGCCAATTGATCAACATCTGTATCGGTTGCATCCCGACCCTACACTGTTGGCTTTGTTAAGCTTGACATAACAATGCTAATCTAGGTCACATAAATAAACGGTCAAATAAACGTACGTATCTAACGATTGTTTGTGTTTTGCTATGCTTGTGTCAACTGATATCGGCATTTGATTAACTGTAACTCGTCGTAACTAATAATTTCATCTTGCTTGTTTTAAATGACAATAGATATGGATAGTTGGTTTTTTATTATCTATGATGATATTTTTTGATGATCGCAATAAATCTTACCGGTTTTGTGTAATTCTGATGCTCTTGTATATAGTAATATTTAAAGCACTTTCTTCGTACTTACAGATAGAAATCCTTTAACCAGCATTGGATGTCTCTTGGCGAAGATTACGGTAAACTGTATAGCTAAAGAGCATTTTAAATATATCTTTCACCATTAGTAAGCTACGTTATCTAGAAGTATCATAAGCTATACTTTATTCTTATTAAAGCCCGTGTCGATATTGCTTACCTACAAATATTTAAACAAGTTATTTTTGTGGAAAGTTCATCTGTTAAATAATAATGTACAAAAATATTCGAAACTACTCCATGGTTCTTATGTTCCATAAATTTTTGTTAGATGTTCACCGTTTTGTTATAGTGCAAGGAAAGTGTTTTTGTCTTGCTCTTATAACATTTGCCGTCAATTACGCTTTCGAACTTTAGCGGCGTGATGCAATTGTATTTGGTAAGTGTGACGACATCCGTAATCGGTGAGTTCCGTTAACTTTTTCATTATGATACAAAGTGTGTAGCATTTCGCGACCGGATGTCGTAGGCATTATACGTCGAAGAAATGGTTACAATAAAAAGAAAACAAAATCCCGAAAAAGTCATTCTGGTTGTGTTGTTGTTTAAAGTGAAGTTCACGTTAAGGTAACTCTTATATAAAAAATAAATGTACGAGTTATTAATTACGTGAAAATATTTATACCACTTTTGGGCCCTTTAATTTCATCAACATTCTTTCTATATTAAAAGCGAAACATAACAAACATTACTCTGTGCTCTGTTACGCCGGAAATTCTTATTGAGCAGTTAAAACATTTCACCTTTAACATAAAATTATATTTATTATGTAAATAAAATAAATTATTCAAATCCTTAGAAGTATCAGAGCAACTTTTGTACCTTCTTTCTGTTATTTCAAAATGTAAAATTTAATAAAAGCTTTAGAGTAATGTATTTTGTGAATAAATAATAAATAACTCGATTCTTTGAATTTAATGATCCTTCCCTTAAACTGAGTTATTAGTTTATTTTCTTTTCTACTTCTTCAACACTTTTCTAAAAAAAAATATAAAAATAAGTGAAGGGACAACTAAGTCGTGAAGATAATATTATAATAATATAATACTACGCTCATAGCTAACATTTTTTAAAGGTACAACAACAATTTTCGCTTAAATTATTTTGATCAGAGGCAAAAGCGTCCTTCGCCATTTTGGATTGCTATTTCTGTACACGTAACTGGAATCCGAAGACGTCATCGTCAACAGCCTGTTTCAAAGAAATAAGAGGAACTTATTTTAGTACCAAGTTTATGAGGTATTAGTGACGAATAATAATAGTTTTCATCATCAACGGACATCGTCAATTCTTGATTAAATCTCTTGCCGCCCTCGGACAGCCCTCCATCATGTTGTGGGAGGATCTACTCTGCGTCGTCCTGTAGACATACATTTAATATACAGGTAAAAGGCTTATCGCAGAATACGTGAAAAAATATTTTTTGCGCAATAATATATTTTATGGCAATGGAATAAATAGTAAGTGAAATCATATTTAGAAATTGTCAACGAATCCAATTTGGAGAGTTTTAGAAAGCATAAAGGAGTCGTCAGGCGTTAAATGAGAGCCGGCGGCATGACAATGTCGCAGGGCACCGTGGCCGAACACTCTGCGGCACATTACTCTGTCATTTAAATTCCTACTATCAAAAGAAACTAGGCAACGAAAACGTATGTTGATACTCTATCAACGCACTGTTTTTTATAAGCATATTGAATCAAATCTTACGATTTTTAACACATTAAAATCTGTAAAAATTCCCTTTATTAAAAAAATACAGTAAGCATCGCATGCTACCTTTGAAGAAAGTAAAATATACAAATATTGGCGTAGAACCAGTGTTAACTGGCGGGTTTATTGATATTTTATATTACGCACTACAGAACGATCCACGAATTAAACATAATATAAGTTTGTCAATTTCTAAGTTAAAGAAACAATTTCATTGTCTCCGCATTTTGATTATTCTAGATTATATTGAGTATTATACTATTCATCCATAGTCATCATACACTAAGGTAAATTGGAGTTGTTAAAGACACTGAATCAATCAAAAGAAACACAATCAATTAATCTCGTGCAGGATTGATATCAGGCAGTCAAATTGTAGCCACAATCTATACAGTGTAGACTACGGTCGCACCGTGCTGACCCCACATATGTAAGTGGAAGAAATATAGCAGTGTACCATTATGTGACAGTATTCTGTAGTAGGTCAATAAACCAGTCTACGTGAAGCTGTTGTTTCATTGTCACATACCTGACAGTTATGTACTATGCGGTTGTCAATGGCTCAATCTGGTTCAATGCCATTACCAGGTTGATCAATTCAGATCACTTAAGCATCAAGATTATGTATCTTCAAATCGAGGTGAGAGTTTTTTATATAGTCTATCTTATCTCCCAAGAAAAGTCGCTTTTAAAATAACATAGCGTGGTTTATTAAATGATATAAAAATGTTTGTGATGTGATATACTTACAAAATCGACTTTATTAATGAAGCTGCCGCTGATCCAACTACTATCCACACCATCTTGATGGTTGGCATTCCAATACAGTGCAGTTTTCGCGAAATTTCCTACCTCGCACAACCGCGTTATGGAATGAGCAGTCACCAGCGGTATTTTCAAACCAATTCGACTTAGGGTCCTCCAAGAAGTGAGCGTACTCCTTACTTAAAGGCCACGCGACTGCAGTTCCTCTGGTGTTGCGGATGTTCGTGATGCAGCGGTGATCATTTATATATTTACGACGTACTGCTCGTTTGTCTCCTTATGATATTAAAAAAGCATTTATGAATATTAACTTTTAATAGTTTAAATAGCTATAGACAAATATTGTTTCATTGTCGTCAGAAGCCTGCCAGCCAGCCAGCCAGTTCAATGCCGCTGAAATATATGTATGCACAATAAAGTGTCTAGACACTAAGACTTTGAGTCTAGACCAATGAGATGGCAACAAGATCAACGCCGATAATTGTTCGAATTATTTGTGACACATGAGTAAGACAATATAAATTATCTAGACCATGTTAATATTTAATAGTGAATTTTAAGACAGAATCTTATTAAAATTGAAGTACAGTATTGTAAGGAGATAAAGCTAAATTAATGTCTAAAACTTTTCAAAGATATTTTTTCCAATTGTAGAATGAAATGTGGGAAGTGGGCTAATATTTAACTCGAAATCTTCAAGAATGTTGAACCTGTTAGCCTAGAAAACTGCATTCAGTCACGACTTGAAGAGATCTCAATTTTATAGGTCAGTAAGTATTCAGCCCTTAGCCGTGCGCATTCTGAACAAATAAGCTGTAACAATGATGATGCGACTCGTTAGTATTCAACGGTTCTGATCTCCTTTTCAAAGAATATAATGTTAATATATATATTTCTTGACTAGCTGTGTTACCCTCGACTTTTGATCTCCCTTTGGCTTCTGGATCATATAATTTACGTAAGTATTACTTATTATTACGTATTATTAAACGTAAGTATTGCTATATAAAAATTCACTCCTTGTCTATATTTCCATTCATGTTAATAAAAAACGATGAACTTATTTTCATGAGTATAGTAATATCTAAAATATAAATATATAAGTAACTAGTCGTTTCGATTTAAGAATCACATCGGAAGAGCTACGGATGTGAAAATAAGATAGTAGAAGATTGCCTTTATTTTTTACCTTTATTGAAAAGAGGAGGTGATAGACAGGAAAAAGGATATTTCCATCTCCTGTCCATCCCCTTCCGTCTAATCTTTTTCGTATAAGAAAAGGAAGGGAAGGAGAATGGGACTAGAATAAGGCCCGTGGCACCTATCAGATGAAACGCATAATACGCAGTTCTACTTCACGCAGTGTATTCTATGAAGTTTCACCGGTCGAGCCTGCCCATTCGTTAAATAGATGAGGTTGTTGCGGGCTCTATCACTGTTAAAATAAATATTTATAATAAGATGAAAAGTAAGTCGGTTGAAGAAGAACTATACAAAGCTATATTATTTACATAGTGAATCCAGCTTTTGGAAATAAAAGCAATGAAGTATTGCGAAATAAAACGACCGCAACGAATAATATTGCCGGGTATTAAGTGGTTTACATACACATTGATTTGTGAATTGCCTTTCTCTTTACATTAAGTGTAAGATTTTATTCACCACTAGAGTAATTCGTTTTATTTGTAGTATGTGAACAATAGAAAGTCATCGACAAAAACATTGAAACCAAAACAATAGGATATTATGTAACTATGCTTAATTTAAGAAATAATATTTTCACTAGTGACCCGCCTTGCTTCGCTCGGATAGCAATGATTATTCTATAGCCAGGAAAACACACGTGACGTGTGATGAATGTCACGAGATGTTGGACCATTGTCTCCATAAACTAACTTACAACGCCATCCCTTAAAAATTTATGGAACTTTTAAATAATTAATTTCCAATCAAAAATATTGAGATCCATATTGAAGATAAAACACATCACACGAGGGCAATGGTTGTATCGGATAGAATAGCACAAACAGCTGTATGAAACGGCAAGAGCGGTTGGTAAAAGTGTGCGGAACAATTAGAGCGCAGTTGATCGAGTCACGATAGGGATTATATGCGAGCTGGCGACTATGGAGAGAGCTGGCTCAATGCTAGATGAAATACAAGAAATATACAAATGTGAAGTTTTATCAAATAAACTAGACTTTATTGGTATTAAATTATAATCAATGTTTATCACTATGATCAATCTTAAATACTGACATTTTAATTTTAATTTATAGATAAATTACATTTTAAATATATTTTCAATATTAACTAATCAATGAATTGAAAACTGCTTTATTATAAGTAAAATTGTCGTAGCTATCTATTACGCAGTTATCTTTACGCATAAACACAATAGGCAGTTAAATGCATAGAAGCACGTCTGACCCTGTGAAACTTTTCGCCCATTATACTCCAAGAGAAAACATTTCTCATGATGAAAAATGTTTTCACCGCAACGTAGGTCACGGCTCCGCGAGAGACGTGATAGTAAATTAAGATAAGCTGCCGTCAAACGACAATCGCCACATAATTATATCGTCCATTCGTCGTGACTAAACTGAAATTACCACTGCATTAGAGAGCAGTGAGGGTTATTGTGCATCTACAATCAAAACTATAACAGCGGGCTGCAGCCAGCGCCGGCGCTCAGTACGCGCGCGCCTCGCAACAGCGCAGACACGCGAACCGAAGAAAGTGAAAATAAGCAAACGAAAATGACAGTGTTACTGCTTCTTTTTTGCATCTTCAACCTTGCCGCGTCTAATCCGAACGATCATACCACGCAGTTAGAAAAATATAATGATAAAGTAAAGACTTACCAATTGGAAGTTCCAGGAAAAGAACCGATTACGATAATTGAGACGGCACCGGTCTCAGATATAGGTCGGCAGTGGGACGCTGATGAAGACATTAGTGACAAAGATGTGGAAATTAAAAATCTAATGACGCATATAATTCATGACATTAACGGCAACCGGCCTCGTTGTTTTGGTCCCTCGTGTCAAGAAGGATTCGACGAAAACATAGGTCCACAGGAAGATGCTGAAGACATGTACGTGAGTGAAAATTCAGACAAACTAAGGGATTATCGCGAATTTTCAAAAGATCGCCTTCAGGCTATCAGTGCATTAGCGGCAAAATTGAAAAAAGACAAATTGTTTGCTGATCGATTTTCTTCAGTAAACGACGAAAGTATCGATGATGATAACGGTGGAAAAATATATACATCGTGGAATCGATTAAAAGTGAAACAACACAAACATCCATTTGATGATAAAGATGGATGGGTAACATTGGAGCCAGTGGCGTGGTCTACTAGTAAAATATCGAAATGGAAACCAAATGTTAAAAAACAAAAACCCAACTCATGGAATGATGACGATGACAGTTTTCCTAGTGATGACAAACTCACTTCTAGTCACGATATGGATATGAGTTACAATTATCAACAAAAGAAACCTAGTTTGAGTCGTCCCGGATATATAAATAATAAGTTGCATTTACCAACCGATTATGATACAGAATTACCATCAAAACCAACCTGGATGAAACCGCAACAACATGCCACGAATTTTCAATCTTCATGGGCGTCTGATGAGAGCCGCCGTCCTTACAAGCACAATTGTGACACCGTTGATAATTATCCAACTGATGATTCAGTTTACTATGAAATGCCAGATGCAATAGTGACTGATTCTAGACCGACAAAGTTCCCACATGACTATGAAGCACTACATCAATCAAGCGTTGAAAAACGACCGTATAGACGGCCTGCTATGTACGGTGGAATGTCTAATTATGACGATGATCGTTCTTCGAGGCCTCCTCATGGTGATGGTCAATGGGTGTTACTTTCAACAACTAAGGGCTATAGGAATAAAAAACGTCAGCGGTCACTGAATCCAACAGACAATGAAAATATAAACGTTCCGTCGATAACGGCACATAAGGCTATTGCATTAACTGTTTTGCCTGCTGACGATACCCGTATTAATATGACAACTTCGCACGGAGGCTTGTTGGAAGTAGAACGAAGCTTTCAAACTGTAGAAGAATCTAAAATCGAAATGGACAAGAAGAATGACTTGGAAGCATCTACGTCGCAACATAGGCCGGTTAGAACTAAGGTTATTAAAAGAAAAGTTGTTCCAAGTACTTTACCTGATAGCTCAACTGTTTTCGCTGCGGTCGGTGCAGGGATGTTACCAGCCACAATGGCCATGGTCGTCCCTATGATGCTCGGTCGAAGGCGTAGAAGAGATTTAAACGACATTACATCATCATTACATATAGATGACTATATACGATTACAAAGAAACGAATAGATATACCATTGGATTTAAATTAATAATTTATTTAAAATATTTTTAGACAAGAGTGTTTCAATGACTGTGATCTTTAATTCATATTTGTAGTGTAATACTACAACAGAAGTCTTCAGGGTAAATCTATTGACAGGGACCACGTTTTTATGGTTTCCCTCTGCCAAGCTCAAGCTCACAAATATGCTCCTTTTTTATAAAGAGAACCAGATCTTTTTTTTATGTTTCGCAAATTCGCCGAAAAGTACTCGCCAACGGAAGGTCGCTATTTGAGGCAGTTGTAAGAAGTTAATATGTTATGTTCAAAAGTGCATTTGAGTAAGTAGACGTGTATAGGTACCACGATTAATAATAGGTAATCTATGACCATTTAGCTAATATCATAATCTCCCTGCACTTTTCCCACTTATGTTGGGTCAGTAGAGTACGACAGTAGTACTGTATAGGTTTTGACGTATAGGTTTGATCCTTTGACGGTCTTGACCAAATCATGGGTCTCGCTTGTGGTCCGACCCAAGCGTCTTCAAATTTGTTGTTGTCATCCCCAATGTTTATGAATTTAAATGCAATACGAAGAGGCATATCGAAATTTAACTTATTTTACTGTATATGATTCGAGTACTTTAAAATTAGTTTAATTTCAGCGTGTAGTATTCGTGTTAATGTAAAAAAATGATCAAATGTAATATATGTTGAGTAAGTGTTTTATAGATTAAATGCTTAAAAATTGCTTATCTTAATTGTTTTTTCTTTTCTGTTAGAAGATTAAAACATACCGAAAATATGTCTGATTTACTTTATTATCTGGGTTTTCCTCTTAAAGATTATGTGTATAATATAAGGTCTCACGTGAGAGATTGTGTGATTTTCTATAAGAGAAGGGGGCAAACGAGCGGCNNCTTTGGTCTTCCTTGGACATTATAAAGTGACACTGCGAATGGGTTGCAGCACCCATTTATTTATAAACCCATATATACATAAACGTACACATAAACCTTTTAATATAAGGACCTAGAGAAGGCAATGTCTCCTTCAGACATGATTCCCGTGTTGTTAACGATTCTGGACAGTAAATTTTACTATTTGTTTATACCGACATCAAATGCCGAAATTAAACCACTTGTCTAATTGAACTCAAAGTAAGAATATATTCAA
>JWHW01042031.1:0-10835 GCA_000931545.1 Papilio glaucus
CAATTGCAAACTTTGAATTTTATTTTCTGCTAAATCTAAAATAGCTACAGCCGGCAGTCTGTAAAATGCTTCTAGTTCTATGCTTATTATCTGGCAGCGATTAAGAATTACATGGAAAGTTTTTCTTTTGTCAGACACAAGTCCTCTGCGTAATACGTTATCGTATTCGTTCGTTGCGTTACAACTGTGAAACATTTGTCCATCGTCTTCGAATTGGCACCTTATGTCAGCATCGGCAAAAAAAAATAAGATCGACCAAACCACTATGCACACATGTCCCCTCATTTTAAGCAGTTCTGAAAGATAAAACAATCATATACAGAAATAAATATTCTTAATAATAAGAAAAGAAATGTTTCAAGTTACAAGCATGTTATTTTTTAAGTTTTAGTTAAGTGAAGCTGTAAATGTTATATAAGACTGAATCAATGTAACGTTGTACGCTTTGTATTTTATTAAGATGTCGAGTTATCAACACCTTTTTAACTATTATTGTTGGAGTTTCAATATTTTCATTGAATGGTACACTACAACAATAATAGAGCCAAATAGGAATTTGAAATAAAAATCTCGAAATATAAGATACTTCATAACTCAGTGATTATACCAACGTCACTGTTAAATCAAAATGTAGCAATATTTGTTCAATATTTGTGTTTGTAAAGGACTGATAAATAATTTTTATTAAAGCATTAGGCACCTAGTCATTCCATCCAATATTTAAATAGAATCAAACTTTCATTACCATCCATTAGAATGTTCTAGTCATTAAAGTTAGTTTAAATATTTAATAAATAATGTAAACTAGATTATTAAAAGTACATTAAAAAAAACTAGTATGTTATATACCTTGATATGTTGGCAAGATGTCTTATAACGTAACTTTTGACTTTTAATACGTGTCATAACACGTCTTACTCTCACGAGGTCTGTGTCGATACTCCCCTTGTATATATATTTGGGTACATGACCGAACGATCTTGACGCGTCTGTGGTCCAAATGTCGACGTTGATAGAATATCGTACTGCGATAACGATTAGCTACGTACATGTATACTAACAAATGTACGCGACTTCGTCTGTGTGGATTCATTATTTTTAATTCTCGTTTCGATCTATTCGTTCGATTGCCATAAAGTTTGATCTTCTACTGCCTAAATCCACTGGGCGTTCACAATCCATTTCTTATTTCACTGTATCACCTATCTACAAATACAATTTTTTATTTTTTTAAATACTTCTGTCAGTAAAATCTAGTGCTAAATGAACAAAATAAATTGATTATTCGCTATATTATATCTAGGGTTTATTATTTAATCCCTGAAGCGATTTTCTACACTTAATTTTTAAATTGATGAGTTTCCCGTACAAATTTTCATCCTCAGTTCCAGGTCTTTACTTAAATGATTTCAATAAATGGGTTCACTATCAAGATCTAATCTGTCTTTATACCAATATTTATACAATTTACACATTACTTTACTACTGTTAAAATTGAAATGCAACATACAGACGTTGTTAACTTGGTATTTGTATTATTACATTATTGAATAAATAACCGCTGTATAAATGATATAGATATAGTATGTAGTGTCCGCGGAAATACCCGTGGGTATTTTTGCAAGCGAATTGTATTTTATAATTGTAAGTAAGTAAATATTATGTAATAGATTATAATATTCTTAGTGTTTAGTTTAGTGCATTGATAATATTATAAAGAGGAAAGTTTGTTTGCATTAAATAAATCCTGAAACTACTGGACCGATATGAAAAATTCTTTCACCATTAGAATCCTACATTATCCCTGATGAACATAGGCGATTGAATTTTTTATTGAATTTTTGTTAAATACCTGTGCGACGCCGGGGCGGGCCGCTAGTTACTATATAAATAAGCGATGTCATCCACGTGTGGTATCTAAAATATATTGTAAGTACGTATCATTTAATTCTTTTAAATTTTTCATAACCATAAAACCAGGGGCCCTCATTCTTAACTCACGACTGTGAGATCGCAAGTCACTTGTTTAACACACGTTTACCGCTCTATTAAATAATTATACAATTTGTATTCTTCATATATGTGATAATCGGCAATTGATCTTATAAAAGCGATTTTATCTTTCTAATACAATCAGTGTAAAATTGTGATACTTTTTTATTTCGTTTGAAACTTCCTTCTATCGAATGGACAGTCTCTCTTCATTTTTAAATATTGACTGCTTGTGCTAATCTTAATTACTTTTAATTGTAGTTCTTGTCCCCGATAACAGAACAAAACAAGCTTAATTCTGTTCGCGACAGAAACTAATGGCGCAATAAAATCAATCGATCTATCTAGGCTTCAGTAAACAAGGTCCTCTCAGATATACAATACTGACAAAAAGTGGTGTAATTAGAAAATCCGTTTTAATGACGTAACGATGACGTCAAATATCATCGAGATTTTTTTCCTGCGTTTCTTGGACCTGGCATGGTATTTCTTTTTTATTTCTTATATAATATAAAACAAAGTCACTCCCGCTGTCTGTTCCCTTGTTTTTAGGAGTTCTCGCTGAATAAAAACTAATACGCGCAAAAATGAAATCAAGCGTGGGTCTCCATTACCACCGCGCCCTGCTCCTTATTGTCGCCCACTGTTCTCAACCTAGTGGGCTACACTAGCTTGAGATCCAGCAATTAATACGAAATGAATACAGCTACTACGGTTACAAAACATAAATTAATTCTAAGGCGGTATAAAAATTGCCGAACGAATTAGTAATAGTAATGAACTGTCCGTAATTTCTGGGATAGCCTGCTACGGAGGTCCATTAAGCTTTCCATTCCAAGCAGTCCATTAAGGTTCTGATACACCCTATTCAGTACTTATTATTATTCTTATAAACATGCCTTACGTTGGATTCTCAGACGCAGCAGTTACAAATGAGTGTTTTTGGATTTGTTCTGTGGCCACAGGCTCACCATCCCTTTCAAATTTAACAGTCGTAGTGCCCGCAACAACAACATCTGTTGCACGAATGGGCCGGCTCAACCGGTGAAATACCACGACCTCACAGAAAACAGGCGTAAAGTAGAAGTACTCTGCGTTTCATCTGATGAGTAAGGTGCCGGAGGCTTAATTACAGTCCTCTTCCCCTTCCCACCTTTTTCTTATAAGGATAGGATGGGAACAGGAAGAGGATAGGATGGGGAGGGTTTAACGGGGAAAAAGAAATATCCTTATACCTGTCTATACCCTCTTCTGTCCATTAAAGGTAGGCACCGCAATTGCAACACATGTGCTCGTTGCGGATGTCTATGGGTAGCGTCACTGTCATCATCGTCAGGTGATCCGCTTGCTCGTTTGCCACCTTCTTCCATAAAATAGGTATAAAGAGAATAGGTATAAGAGACTAGTACTCGTATTCATAGGATTATTACAAGTTTACCGGTTTTATCAAATAAAACCGCGACTGTTCGTCTTGTGAATGCCGGAGATCAAGATGATAAAGATGTCATCAGCAACGCCTTGTCAATTATTCTATGTTTTCAGCTCGTGATAAGGCGATGTTTTTTAAATCATTATTAAAGTCACACTGCTGGCCTTTTTGTATGAATATTGTGATTAAATTAGATAGAAGTGTTATGAAATGAATTTTCTGATAGTTTTAGGAATTTTGATTCTTTTCAAAATATTCGAACAGAAGGGCCACCAATACCAATAATATTTATGTATACAAGCAAAGAAAAGCTAAGGCTGGGTTGCACCATCTTACTTTAACAATAACAAACAGCTAAACTTCAGTTAAAGTAACGGTTTGGCCAAAAATGAGTTGCACGATTTGACAAACAGTTAAATGACGTCATAACTTTAACCGTAACCGTAACCGCTCACTTTTCACTGGTTAGTGTTATTGTTTGTGTTAATTTTCCGTCAATTGTCAAACGCGTTGAATATAATCTCTAAACATCATGTACCTGTCATCATGTAACGTCTCATCTGCGTCACGTCTGCTCTGACAATCGGTCGGTGACATGTGTATTTATATTATTAAACTTTCATGAAAATTTCTTTGTATTTAACAGACACCTAACTGACATCAATGAAATGAAGTGACACTGATGACAGCGCTAGAAACGAGATTTTACAGTTATGTTTAGTATTGCCATATTTAAAAACGTTACCCGCATCGAATTTAGGGTAAATCACGCCTCATTTGACTTGCAACCCCCTTAACTTTAACAAAGCCAATGAATCCGCTGGTGCAACACATTATGCTATAACCGTTAAAGTCAGCGTTATTGTTAGTGTTAAATTTGACACAAACCTTTACTATGACTTCTTTTATGGTGCAACTCAGCCTAAGTTAAGGTAAGGTAAAAACAAAATACAACTAAATATTCAAAAAGCAATAACCTTTGGCTCCAATCCTGTACTTGCCGATAATAAGTGATGACGCTGATAATCTGAATTAATTAAAAAATACTAAAATAAATCTAATACAATTATTTATTTATTATTATTTTAATAAATAAAACATTTCCCGGCGTCTTTTCTACAAAAAAAACTAATACAATCTTACTAACTAAATTTACTACTTTACTACGTTTTTCATTCAATTGATATCTTGTATACTGTGATGATCAATGTTATATCAATTAAATAAATGAAGTCAGTGAACTCTCCCTCATTAACTCAGCTGATTGTGCGCGCCATTCAAACGCATGCCTCAAAGCCAATCGCTTTGATTGTGCTACCGACAGTGACTGATGAGCTAATGAAGGCTTCCGATTCAAATCATTTAACTGTCATTCGACTCAAATAGTTCACTTTACAAATATAAACTTGTCACTGAACAATGGCTGGTACATAGCACTGTCAACTACAATTATATACCATTCACGCCTTTTTTTATTTTTGAAGCATTTGTGCTTCTTCATCGATAAGTAACATTTTTGTAACGAGCTTTTACAGTATTATGACTATTTATATTATTATTTAAACTGTTTAGCTAATCTGTGAAATCTTTTACTATGTAATTTATTAAATAATAGGAGATAGACAGGAAAAAGAATGTTTCCTATTCCTAGCCATCAATCCCATTCAATCCTAGTCGCATTCCCATCTTATCTTTATTACAAAAGGATTGGAAGGGGAGAGGACTGAAATTGCCTCCGGCACCGCACTCATCAAACGTAAGCGTACTTCTACTTCCCCTGTATTTACAAGCCATTACAAACCAAGCTCTTAGTAAAAGCTCAATGATCATAAAGACAATTTAAAACTTTCTCTATTAATACTACTGTTCTGTAGAGATCAGTGATCTTATTAGACGGTTAATTCCCTTTAATTAAACGTCCATAAATCTTTATCGCGGTGACCTATGTTCAATGAATTCTAAATGCATAATTAATTACGAAAAACCACTAAAATTAATTAGATAAATAATAAAAAGTCATATTCAATATAGCGCTTACTGTACCAACTTTTAACACGTACATACATATACATTATATGTACCTACGTTAATAAATAAATGATATGAGAATAAAACCGATGTACAGTTGTGCTCGTTTTGAAGTGACAAGGGTGTTGGCACGAGGTCAAGTCCTACTCAGTGAATATGAAATTTAACGCTCTCGTGCTATGTATATATATTCTTCTTATGTATATGTATATATATTCTCGTGTATTATTAATTTGGTTTTTAGAATTAATCTCAATGTCGTTTTACAAGTAGTACAAAATCTTGACATTACAAAATGATATTTTCCCCGTCCAATACACTTCCCGTTCCCATCCTATCCTTATGAGAAAAGGGTGGGAAGGGGAAGAGGACTGAAATTAAGCCTCCGGCACCTCACTCATCAGACAAAACGCAGAATAGTTCTACTTCACGCCTGTTGTCTGTGAGGTCGTGGTCGTGGTATTTCACCGGTCGAGCCGACCCATTCGTGTAGCAGATGTTGTTGCGGGCTCTACCATTGTACGTCTTTTATAATTTTTTTACATTTATTTGAAACTAGCCGTTGCCCATGGCTTCGTACGACTTTGTTTTCTTATTTTCCTCACTGGACGTCCTAGCTTGATTTCGCGTATAATAACTTTAAAATATAGATAAAATATGTCACCAAGTTGTTATTGTTACAACTTAGTAGCTTAGCAAACATCACATCACCGTGGCAACCGACATTGTAAATAAAGCAATGAGAAATTTTGTTATGGAAATTTTTTAACCAGAATTATTCGCTTTTGCGTAGTAGTAAAGGTAATACTTTAAAAAAAAACATACAAAGCTATTCCTGAAAACTATCAAACACAAAAAAAATGTGCAGCTGTTCAAAAGTTACGCGGAGACATACATTCGCCAATTGATTATATTTTACTGCGTTAAAACTTTCCACTAGTTATAGTGATGGTTGATAATAAAATCCATTGATTCAGTTAATGTTTATTTCATTAAACTATTTTATACACAATATACACTCAAAACAGCATACTCCGTGCTACAGCTAAATTTAAAAGAGACACAAAAGTAAAATAGCGCCTGCCATGCCATGTTTACCTGGGTCAGTTGGGCGACGACACGCAAATAAAATAAAACACGCGCAGGCGCCCATCTTTATTATTTATTCTTTATTTTAATTTGCGTATTAATCCTAGAAGTTTAATGCGTTTTGTATTCGTGGACAGATTCTATTATTATATTATATAAAACTTATTTACAATGAAGTATCTTAATATCCTAAATGTATATATAAAACAAGAAAGGGATATATCAACGCACAGTCCAAGCTACTCGGCCTAGAGTCTTGAAAAATTTCAAAGAGCTATCTGTTATTACGTAGGTGAGCCCTAAGAAAGAGTTTTTTTTTTAATTCAACCTCCAAAGATCTAAAGTTGGAAAGTAAGTTTGTATGGACATTAATATCTAATGTAAGATGACCGCAAATCTATATCGTCATTCACATTAAATAGGGTTCAGATTAAGCTGTACAGTCGGAGCTTACAGTAAACCTTTCACCTTACTGATAAATGAATCGTTGTCCTTTTTATAAGGAAGTTATAATTTCTAGTAGTAGAGTAAACTAAATATTTCTGTCTTACTAGAGTATGACAGATTTTAGAGGTATTTAACTCATTAACAATTTTTATAAATTTGTTTTTTTTTACATGTGCAATGTGGACAAAGGTTTATAAAAAAAAACACAGCTCTTGATTTATTTTCTTCATATTGCAAATACCTTGAACACGCCATACATTTCCCAAACACGCTGTTTTGGAACGTATTCGAAAATCTCAGATCTTTTCTCATTTTCGAGATGACAAAAAACATAGCGGTATGAAAACTCTCTTGTTTTTGGTTCACCTTTCAAACGGTCTGTGTAGCTTTCAGGTAAATTACCGGTTGTGCAGATTCTGGTAGTTCTTTATGTGAATAATAAAATACTGAATAAGACTTTGCAACCATTCTGACATAGTCATAAATGACAAAAGCTTTAAATTTTCAACTCTTTACCACAGCTCAATTAGATAAAAATGACAAGTGGTTAACCTATCGTCGTCGTGTATACTAAGTTGGCTCTTGACCTGACAAGAGTATGAAATATTCAATCTAAGATTAGAGTTGCGGTCTGTAGTTCGAACTTTTTTTATAAGTTCTTAAATATTATTTTTATTTAGTAGAAGTAGCTACCTGCACACGAGCAAGCGAGTCATATATTATTATTTGATTTTTAATACTTTATTTATAATTATTTCTCTACGAATATAAAATATTACATAAATACTAAAAATTAAAAGAACTCCGAGCACCTCGTACGCACTTCTAATGAAATTCAGACTTTACTTGATTTCAAAACTTTATTTTAATAACGAGACGCGAGCATATTTACACGTGGCAATACATTTCATTCATACCCTAATCCAGTAGCCTTCTGAACTAAAATAAAACGACGAATAATTACATAGCACTAACTAAGTAACTACTGAAAAACTTATTGAGTTACGTTGTTGTAACTACATGCAACAACAAAAATGCCTTAATATCCTTCTAAATTCTATCCATTCCGTTCATGTTACAGATAGCATATTTTTTATGTAAAGTACGTAAACGCTGGTACCACTTCCCTGGTATTATGAAGCGTGATACTTACCGTAAGGTGAGTCTTTTGCTTCTTTGTCCCTTATCTTATAAAAATATTTGTACTCGCACTCGCACAGAGAACAGATTTTAATCTAGTTCACAACACGCGTTGCCTTTTACTTTTTTGTAACTTATTTAAATAACGCATATTTGCTATACTATTATTGACAGGCGTTCACACTGTTTTCGGGAGTAAAACATGAATTGTACAGAATTTTAGGAACCATTTGTTTTTCTAATTTTAGGGAATAAATCACCTGGAATCAACATTTAGACATTAGACCTTCCAGCAACAATTAGAATGGTTATTGTATTATATTTAAATACTTCCGCTTATAGTATGCAATTGTCACAATTTTCAATTGCATATTTAACCCATTATGACCATTGGAATCGGTAGTTCAGACAATATTGCAATTTAGGATACAATAAAAGACCGAGCTTTCAAAATGTTTGGAACATTGTAATTGCCTATTCACGTTATGAATTTACGAAACTAATGTTTTCGGTTTTTAAGCTTTCAGTGAAAATAGCTTCGCATGTAAATATCCAAAAATGTTTTGTTATGATTAAAATGAAGTGATAAAGATATTTATTGAAACATAAATAAATATATTTTCGAGAAATATCTTTCTTGTATCATAGGTACTACGTAACACGTTCGAATAAAGTCTACAAGCGTGTTGCATGAAATATGCATGCAATAGGTTCGGCGGACGTGCATTGGTTTCAATTCTCCGGCGCGGTCTCCGGTGGACGTTAACGAGTATTTGAAATAGCACTTGAGAAACCGCAAACTGCAATATAAAATTTACTCTCACACTGCACTGCAGCCATCTTGACGCATTGCATACTGAAATGACATACGTTTAGCAAGTTAAGTAAGTCTATACATGGTTTTTAAGTACATTCTGTCGAGGATCATCTTATTTTTAGCAACCATCCACATGCAACCACCATTGTGATATATGGGAACGTTGATTCTACAACCACCAATAATCAGAATGGCTCTGGGATTTGTAGCTTTGGCTATGAAGCGTAATATACACGCACGGTCATTTTTATACATAATAGATATAGGCGGCGAACAAAATACCGCTACGAATGCTAGGTTTAGTTTATAAGAAAGATAGTTGGTACAGTAGTTTGAGTGTTCAACACTCAAACTACTGTACCAACTATCTTTCTAATCTAGTAAATATTACTTATAACTTAGGTACAACTAGAGGAAGTCTGGCTAATGAAAGAAAAAAAATTGATACTGAAAAAACGCGTGTAATTAAAAAAAGGCTACCCTATTTTTAAAACAATACTTAGAGCAACTTCATTATCAAGAAATTGAATAAAAATAAAATTTATAAAAATGTTCAAATTAGGTTAAGTATTGTTTTAAAAATGGGGTATGTGCCTTACTGATTTTTCACTCTGCCTCGCTTTTTCAGTATCAACATTCATTAACCAGATTCAACTGCGTCGTAATAGTGTCAGTAATTCATAAAAAAGAAATAAAATTGGTTGCAAAAACAACAGTGAGTATATTTTAAATGTTGTGAAATTTTATAGATCGTCAGCGCATTCTGAATAATGGCACCAAAGGTAATTACATAATTAGATATTTATTTGAGAAGGAATAGCGTAGGCACAAATACAAGTATTTGAGGGGCCATAGTAGGAGTAAAAACGATAAAAGATATTTCGAACGAATGTGAAATATGTTAGGCGACTAAATAAAAATCACTATTTAAAATTAACATAACAGAGAACGTATTTGATCCAGTGGCTTTTCTATTATTCAACATCCCCTTTCCGTTGGCTTGTAAGACCGCACTTGTTAACTTTGCATAAATGTCACATGAGGCCCGAAGTTATACGTGCTTTAAAATGTTCACAACTAGCTTTAGTATGAGAATCGACGTAGTTTTTAGAACTTAATGTAAAACTTACGACGTATGAATATTATGCTTTGAAACTTAATGAAAAAAACTTTAAAATTAATTTCTATATTAAAGGTAATATTAATTTATCATTAAGATGAAAGACTTCTTTATATGTAACAAACTATTAAACTGCTATAGCAATTTTTAATAATTATTATTTTACTATTAAAAGTCTATCACATTTAAGAGTATCGTAATTTGTATAATTCACTTATTAAAACGGCTTTACTCACGCGTGGTTTGTTGTATGTACCGACTAGTTTCGAGCCCTTCGAGGGCTCTTCCTCAGGGTGAGTGGGGCTGGCATAAGTTCGCGGTCGCGGCGCGCCTCGCACTCAAACTAGTCGGTACATACACCGAACCACGGGTGAGTAACGCCGTTTTAATTAGTGTGTTAAAATATGTCTCACGAAAGTTTAAATAATTTTATTTGTATAATTACTTGCAATATTGAAATTCTACTATGCGACGCCAGGCTTCAGCAGTTCGTTGTAGGTATGTAAGGAAGTTTTAAGATTGGATTCCCGCCTTGTCGTGGCGGTGGGGCTCAGTAGCCGTGGGTGGGGGCCCACGGTGAAGCCAAGAGGAACCTACGGCCGGTCCGTGAGGCAGGACCGGCCAGAGGGGCCGCTCGGGGTGGGCTTCTGGCCAGCCCGCCCCTCGAGCGAGCCGTTGGCTGCGGGGACGTGTCCCCGCAGCGAGTGAGGGTGAGTCGCGGAGGGAGAGGAGTGCTGGTATTGCGGTATGCCACTCGCCCTGCCCTCCGCGAC
>JWHW01042126.1:8571-28788 GCA_000931545.1 Papilio glaucus
TCTGACTTGTTGTATGTGCGTGTTGCTTGCATGCAGTCGGCACGCCTCGCCGCCATCGACCAATGACACACTACAAGCCTTTGGTAAGATTTTTGTTTTGTTACGTTCATTTTTGCTTGTCCATTCCTAAACGGCTCTACTAATCTCGATTTGATTGATTTTATCAGTTCATTTGATTTGACATTATTCAATATTATATTTGGAAACGAAGATCTGTCTATCTTACATTGGAATATGCTAGTTATGACTTAACTAGGTTATGTTTTTCCAATAATTGTACTAGATATTAAAAGCTTACTATTTTAAATATAGTTGTTAATTCTGAAGCTTCTTTTGAAATTTTAAATGAGGGAAAAATAAAACAAAGATATACAGATAAAATCTCCGCGTAAGACTCTGTCAAGGCTTCCATACCGTAGACTACTTTATATATATGTTTCGGCAGCTTATTTAGAATACTCGAAAGCACGGACGTTACTAAACTCTGTACCCGTATCCGAATTTACCGATAATCCGTAAAAAAAATACCGAATCCGCTATAAAAGTTTCGGATAATTTCGTCTTTTGCATTCTTACCGTGGGTTTCTACTGAAGTAAGATCGTGTATCGAACAAGCTTCCTCTCTATCTTTCTCTTTGTAAAAACTGAGATAACAATATGTTTGCAACAAGTTTATACGTCAGTGGAAACCCACGGCCACTTAGATTACACCAAAAAACGACTGGTTATAATAATTTATGTGCCTGACTGTACCAAATGATAACCTAGAAATAAAATCAAATGATTATCAATCTGTATTTTACTTTTACAGTTCTATAAACATATATGTTTATCGAACTGTAAAAAAGAGGAGGGTTGGCGTCAGGCGGCCGGCTGTAAGAACTGTAGCCAAAACCTATACAGTACAGACTACAGTCATACTGTGCTGATCCTACAAGAGAGGGAACAGGTCAGGGAGATGATGATGCATAGAACTGTTAAAGTAAACAATATAATTTAAATCCGTATCTGAAACTATTTAATAATCCTAAATAATTTCGTATCTGGATACTTTTTGATTACCATAGAAGTCGTCGTCCAAACGTCCCAAAATGAAAATGGACGAGGTAAAAATTTCAAACATCCATGTTGTGCCTCAGGAAGTAACAAAATAAGAGTTCCAAAAGTAAAGTTACTTTCATTCGAGCTTTCACATACACAAAAGGGAATTAGCGCAGTGAATCTAGCGGTGACGTCATCGGTGACGCGAGCCAATTTTTCTTTGTGTAACAAATGACGCATAACAGCGGTTAGCAATGTGCCAAGATTCATTAAAATGGTTAAGATGAACATTGTGTTATCATGAAATTAATATAAAAAATGATGCTTTGATCTCTGTTAAACGGAATATTTATCTATGTAATTAATTTTATTTAAGATGTCAATCTAAGAATAAAACATACATATATAAAACATAATAAAATCAAAATAAATCATAAATATAATTAGCCAATGGGATAGATTATTTCAGAGATAGTTCAGTTTAAATTCCTCGAAATGGATCCCTGAGATCCACCGATTACCTTCGGTACTGAAATTAAAGACACGACTCGATCCCGGATTTACTCGGCATATTTTGTTGTAATATACCAGTCTATTATTTTATTCCTCATCATCGTTCATTTAATTAATTCCATATGAATAATTCCGTCTATTAATGAAAATGATATGAAAATCAGTACTGTTTGAGTTTATTGCATTCGGATCAACAAATGCGGCGCCGACATTTCGTTTATATATCACGCTGGACAAATGATTATATACTTGCACCGTGTAGGTATATAGCCTGAATTATTTCATTATTTATCACACTACCCTCTCATATCAGTCATTATTCAAATGACTGGGTATATGTGTGACTGTCCGGGTAGCCTTTTCGGATTCTATAATCTATAGGAACGTACATACATACACACATTGCCTTTTATATACGTAGATATGTACCTGAAAAAAAAATGAAAAAAATATCACACGGGAACTGTACATTTTTCCGAGATAAAAAGTAGCCTATGTGCTATTCCAGACTATAATCTAGCTCTGTGTCAAATTTCATTCAGATCCGTTCAGCCGTTTCTGCGTGAAAGAGTAACAAACATGGATACCAACTTTCGCATTTATAATACTAGTAAAGATGACTCTTCGTCGTTCATAATATAGATATTGAAATTACGAGTGGTGAAGTTAAAAATTGACTGCATTGTGTTGTCGCAGAGTGCAGCGCGCGCAGTATAGTCAGCTGCCAACTCCACACTCGAATATAAATAAATAACCACGGCTTATCACTTTTTATAATAATTAAATACGTAAGCTAGAGGCTGTTGATACCACAGCCTCACCTACGTGTTACTTAATGAAGCGGACAACAAACAATATTCACTAGGTAATCAATCTTCTCTTTAAATAATATGATTTATAGAAACAGTTTTATAAAGGTAACTTTCTGAGAGAGAGAGAGATGACTCTAGAGACTCTCTCTGTAGAGATGACTCAATGCGCTTCAGTTAGCTTACGTGACAATTTGTTTCTGTAGTCGTGCGCAATAACATGACACCTGAGTTCACCTGAATTTTACGTCATGAAGTAAACAAGACTGACGAACATTTAATATAAATACTTTCGTCGCTTGCTGTACAAACGAGCGAGCGAGTTATTGTGCACGCGTTACATCATTATAGATCGGGTAAAGTAAAGATGGATAGTAAAATGTATGTGTTTGTAAGATGTTTATGATTTAGCAGTCATGTCTGAGTACTTGCCGCTAGGTCATGTATGGAAAACTTGTGTAAATAGTCTGTAAGCGTGTCGATGTCCCTGTGCTAGTTTGAATTGTTGGCTGTATACGCTGCAGGGCTCGGCGGATTCTAACTACTCGCAGCCGTCGTCGGAGCTGTCGCTGGACGAGGACAAGGAGGCGCTGCGCCGCGAGAAGGAAGCGCAGGCCCTGTCGCAGCTCGACAAGGCAAGGGTGAGCAAAACTTATGATATCATCATCACAGTTTCAGCTAACAGCTGGACGTAGACCTCCTCAATGAATCATAAAAATTCGTTTTCAAAAACCTTTAGCAATTAAACGTAGTATTTTTCATTTCGTCCATAAGAGCAACAACTAACCAATAGCTGCCAAGAGTACACACCTAACGCAATTGTAATAAACGAATTGATCATGTGAAGATACGTGTGTGGTTCAGTCAGCCGACTGGCATCACCGGAAGTCGTTATTTACGTGGCATTTGTTGCTTTGCGTCGTAATGTTCGGTAAACTGTTTCAACATTAAGATAATGCCGTTTAAACTGGTCATCAACCAGATAATACGCGGCGTATACAGGGCATAACAGCTTATAAGTAATATTCTTCTGGGATTTTCCTAAAGTTCAAACAAAGACCTAAGAAAAACATGGCTACTCCGGATTTGTTCCGGAGGTTATTTTATTTTAGGGATTAGTCAAACATCTTTTGTGTTAGGCCTCATATTTCGTAGACCGTATCTAAGTCTTTAGACTACTGGTGCATTAACAACTTTGTGTCGGCAGTCGAAGCCGGTGGCGTTCGCGGTGCGCACCAACGTGGCGTACGATGGCTCGCTGGACGACGACTCGCCCGTGCACGGCAGCGCCATCTCCTTCGAGGTGCGGGACTTCCTGCATATCAAGGTAAGATCGATTGGGCAGATTACATCTACTAACAAAATCAATTTCTTCTTGAAAAAGATTCCAATGAGCGATGCACATATTGTAAAGTGATCACCGTCCACCATGGACATTTGTAATACCAAAAATATTGATGGTCATTTGGCAGCCATAAAAAGGTAAGGAATAAATGCAACAACGTCTTCGGCCACGTCGTTAGAAGCCACAAGTCTGAAATCAAATATCTTTATCTATTTGTCTGCTTCTCTGAAATTCTAATCAGGTTAGATGCAAAGAAGTGACATTTCAAACACATCTGTTGTGCGAATTACCGGGGTAATACCACAACTGCATAGAAGACAGGCGTGAAGTAGAAGCATTCTGTCGTTTGGACTTATGAGTGATGTGTCGAAGGCCCAAATCCAGTCGTCTTCTTCTTCCCATTCTTTTCTAATAATGAACGGATGTTAAGGGAAGATGATTTGACTAAAAGAAATCCTTTTTCCTATTCATCTCCTTCTCTTTCCATTAAAGATAGGCAAAGCATTTTTAACTCATTCACTTATTGCAGATGCCTATGGGTAACGGTTATTTACCCATAGGCATCTGCAATAAGTGATCGTGACTGGTAAAATCCACTATACACTGTATTTGCCTACAAGTTGCCTGCCTCGTACAGATATAAAAAAAAACATACATTTTGACTCACTGAAGTCTTCTAGCCGGGCGATGATGTTGAGAAACGTTTACGTTCATTATCGAACAAAGACTAAAAGGGTATGTTATAACGGTTTACAGGAGAAGTACGACAACAACTGGTGGATCGGGCGCTTGGTGAAGGAGGACGCCGACATCGGGTTCATCCCGTCGCCGGTGAAGCTAGAGACGGTGCGGTCGGGGCTGGGCCGCGGCCGCTACCGTCCGCCCTCCGCCGCGCCCGCGCTCCCCAGCCGAGGTAGCACTCCCCCCACGCCCGGTACGTCACGCACGAAACATACGCGGAGCACACTGGAGCGCCACGGATACGGGACACAAAGGTGGCGCGGATCCCAATATTTTTTCCAAATCACCAATTCGCGTAATAATCATTCGAATACTACCAAAATTTATTTTTATTGATTTGCTTACCAAAGAGTTTTTAAACATTTAACTTAGTATTTAAATTGTGACATGACATCATATCCGCAATCGCATTGAAACCTTAAATAGACATCTGTTAACAGCCTTCAGATATCGTAGGGCATCACTCGTTACGCGTCGACCACGCACACCTAGGCCCCTAAGAGATAATTGGCTTACGGCATCAAATAGAAATGTTTTCATTATTAAATTGTTTCAATTTTCTTTCAATAACGTGTGCGTTAATGAATAATGTACTTAAACCAATAATTAGGATCTTTAGATTAAATCGTTGACTGCGAACAACATGTATATCGTATCGACGCAGCAGTGCCACATTTGTAAAAGGACTTTCCCGTTTCGCGGCGCTCCATGTATCATACCGATAGCATTGTATGAAAATTCAAATAAATACTGAAGCGAAATCAAATCGTATTAATATCACGCCTTCAACAATCACAAACTTGCTTTTATCTTGTCAGTAACTGTCTGTAAAACCTGTCGAAAGGTTTTCTTCAGTTGAATAAATATTATCAACTTCAGCTTTAGTATATTTGACTTTTCGACTAACGCCATGAACGTCAATGATTATACCATGACCGAGTTAGTCTTATATCAGATGAAATTTCAGACCTATTTAATTCTATTATTCCGTTTCTGTGTGTGTTAAAATCGTCTCTTTTATATTTATAATAATTTCATCTGATGTAACTATGTGCAATGCAGTTTTGTGTGTATCTATATTGTTTTGCTTTTTAGTCCGGAATAATAAAATGAAATAGTTATTAAAAGTTAAACATTACCTCAAGTTTGTTGTTCTAATTGGCTTTTAGGTTACATGATTTCCTAAATTCTTTTCAAAATTAATCACTAATATATGGTTTATTAAACCATCTAACACTGGACAGAGCTTTTTATACCAAGAGTGACGTCACTATTTCATGTGATACTTACCTCGTTTATAGATTCCGTTAAGCTTTCACTTAAGTTTTACTTTTGTGTTTAAGTACTTGTAAATTAACAATGCAATTTTGTAAACTACCTAGTACTTGCAACTCTATTGTGAAGGGACATTCTCAAATTTCAAAAAATCTTTTAGTATCTGTTCTAAAAGTGTCAGATTTTTTTTATTATAAAAAGAAAAAACCTGATCTCTTATTTACTCAGATCTTCTGAATACAAATTTTAATAAATTATCTTTCTTTCACAATGATTAAAATTTTCAACTCAATATGACGTCACTCGTATCTGTGATTAACTTGATCAAAATATATATTAAAGATGTACTGGATAATTAATGTTATTGAATAGATAACTGCTTTGTACCACCATGCGCCCTCATGTTCATCACCCGGTGGAAGTTGCCAGTTTCCTGGTTATACGATGCCTTGCACTCACTCTTAACATATTTTCAGATGTGCCAACCTTCGACCGAGGTAAGATCACCCGCATTCATAATTGACCAGGAAATACTATAAATTTTCACCTCTTACAATATCATTATAAATATATAAGTTTTTAAATTCAAATTATAATTTTGACACTTAAAATTTAGCATTTTGTAAATCAAATTCAGAATCTTAAATACCTAATTCATCATTCATTCATTCATTGATCGAATTTCATATGTAATAATCTGAATTTGATTTGCAAAATGCTGAATTTGATTTGTAACAGTCCGAATTTGAAGTTAAAAACCTATACATTAATTTAAAAAGTAACTTTATTCCTTTAATATTCTTCTAGCTTCTCTTTCGCTCCATTGTCCTTTGTTCATTTCCTCTTCTCCCTATCTTATTAAGGTTGATTAATGCTCACATTTGTGAACATAAATCAACTTTTCTCTTAATTTCTTTTATTTTATAAGATCTATTTACTTTTCTATATTTCTATATAGCTTTGTTACGAAACGTAAATGATGGAATTTAAAAGTATTGTTGAAAGACTGCTATTAATGTGTTCTGTAGAGATCACGATTGATTGTTTGATGAAATAAGAGACAAACAACTATTTTGACTGCTTCAGTTCAATTTATAAATCCAGGGATCAGAACTGAAGCAAGACAATTTAAAAATGTATTCAATAATTTTCGGGTTCTTTTGAAATCTTTTATGTACTGAGGGCGGTTTTGAGGTCCATTTTTAAATTTTATCATTTCGTATAAGACAAGGAGACATTTGTAGTGGTGATTTGATATCTATTGCTTTAACTGCTGTCGATGTTGTAAAGTCTCACGTGTATGGAGTCAGCTCAATTGTAACTCTTACTGATAACTATACGTAATACAGTATGGTCCTAATCCAATAATTAATAAAAACCAAATTAGACTGTACGCAAATGCTCGATATTCTAAACTTATAGTATTTATTCAGTATATTGGAAGATAGAAGCATGCCTTGATGTCCCGCGATGCATCAAATATATTATGCCCGCTTGATGTTTGCTTATTCTAAAGTGAATGATTACAATCTAACGTATGCAGCTAAATATCGCAGTGTCGATGTTTATGGCCTAAATTGTACTGCTGCAATTTTAAATTCGTATTATATGGGTTCGAAGCTTCTGGCACCGGTATGCGTTCCATGGTAAGCTTTATACCTGCAGGTGAAGACTCAGATTCCGGCAAGGGCCGGGGCGCAGGCGCGCTACCGGGGGGCAAGGAGAAGAGAAAACCGTTCTTCAAGAAGCAGGAGAACGCCAGTCCCTACGATGTGGTGCCCTCCATGCGGCCCGTGGTGCTAGTGGGACCTTCCCTCAAGGGCTACGAGGTCACGGACATGATGCAGAAGGCGCTCTTTGATTTCCTTAAGAGGCGGTTTGAGGGCAGGTACTGATTTCAAATGTGACGAATGACCATAGTACGTGTCGTTTTGTTTAGATTATTATTGTTTTTATAATCATTACTTAACCTTACATTTTACGGTCAAACACGGTGTATTTTGTTTGGTATGTAAGTTATTGGTAGTTTGAAAAGGTATGAAATATAATAGAAAAACTGAATGGAAGAGATGAGAAACAAAAACAAAACAAGGAATGGGCATATATTAAATGGAACGCCTGTCTTTATAGACGCCAATACGGTACGGCTTTATATACATTGTCATCGTCATTTTATATAAGCACTTTTCTTTTTTCAGCTTTATGAAGTCTTTGCTTACAGCTTCGTTAACACAATGGCATCAATACTCACAACATATTGAGCTATGAAAACTGCGATGTTTGAAATGTTTTGAACTGCAAGCAACTACTGTGTTAAATAAAAATGAACAAACATTATTATCATTTATTAGTTTTTTCAAAATCAGACATTACAAAATGTATCGCCTTAACACAGTCATTAAAATTTACTGGAGAAAGAAATCGACATCACAGCACACACTCGCTCACGTCGTCCATCACAAGCAACGAACCTGGAATATATATAACGAATTGCAATTCCAGGATAATTATAACTCGTGTGATGGCGGACATATCGCTAGCGAAGCGTTCGCTGCTCAACAACCCATCGAAGCGGGCGATAATGGAGCGCTCCAACTCGCGCTCCACTTGTCTGGCCGAGGTGCAGGTAATGCCCGAAGGTAACGCGCCGTCTCGTTACAGGATCATCATCACGCGGGTGACGGCGGACATTTCGCTGGCCAAGCGCTCGCTGCTCACGCCATCGAAAAAGCCGATGGAGCGCGGCAATTCGCGAAATAACTGCCTCGCTGAGGTTCAGGTGCGGATCTGGTGCATTGGGTGTCGTGTGCCGCTAACCGCTAGACTTTGAAGCTCCGACTGCGATCTGCCAGATCGTAGGCGGCGCAATCCCTGTAGATATTCCGTGTGTAGTAGACACTAATTATGATTAATTTTATAAACTAAACATTTCTGTTTTTTTAATAATTATAAACTCGTGAGGTAACCGTCTAGCTAAGATTAATGTGCAGATTTAATTACAGTAAGTGAGTTTGAAGCTCTGAATTTGATTGTAGGCGAAGCCATTCCTGTAGTCTGTGTAGGTATTAGGTATTGTAGGTAGTAGTCATTGATGATTATGAATTTGATAACCTCAAAATTAATTCGCACGTATAATTGAAAACCGCTGCATTTAACCTAAAAAATAGTAATAAACATATAATTTTGAAATTACTGTAGACTAAAAATTAAAAATGCTAGCATGATCCCCTATAAAATGCACATTTAGTAATCCTTAACGCAATGCAAGTATTGAAATAATAATAAGCAATTGGTGATCAACGATATATATAATAGATAGATAAAATCACCGGTTTAGTCAAGACTGTCAGAAATCCTCACAGAAAACAGGCGTGAAGTAGAAGTAATCTGCGTTTCGTATGATGAGTGAGGTGCCGGAGGCCTAACTTCAGTCCTCTTCCCCTTCCCACCCTGTCCTCATAAGGATAGGATGGGAACGGGAAGATGATTGGACGGGGAGGGGGTAAACGGGGAAAAGGAAATATCCTTATTCCTATGTATATGCTATATCTGTCCATTAAAGGTGGGCAACGCATCTGCAACACATGTGCTTGTTACGGATATCTATGGGTAGCGTTCACTTGACATCAAGTGATCCGCTTGCTCGTTTACCAATAAAAAAAATCCACAAAGGTATTTTATGAGAATGTTCAGAACCAGAGTTTGAAATGGGTTACGAATCCCTCTCTCGATTTTATTTTCTTTTATTTAACTTAAGCTCTTTAAATTAAACTCGATATAATATTTGTGACTTATATAAGCTTAATATATTTTATTTATTTTAATACTACTATTATCATAAACAGATCAATTTACAATATACACGAAGTACAACATTTGTTTGTATACTTTATATTATGTATGAAATAAATATTTTAAATACATTTTTATAATACTGAATATTTGCATGAAAGTGTGAAAGAATAATTCTGTTTTTAGTAAATTCACTAACCCAATAACCAAAAATAGCTATGCTGTTCGAAGAAGAGTAAGATAAGGCTGGTAATAAATTTCCGAAACCTATTTTATCTTTCTTTCTCCCAGGTATGTCCCATGTTTTCCTCAATTCCTTGGAGCAACAAAGCAATTTATGAGAAGTGTGGTGTAAGGTGTAACTTACAATAATGTGGTATCGATAAATGTGTTGTTAGGCTGAGATCGAGAGGATATTTGACCTGGCGCGCACGCTGCAGCTGGTGGTGCTGGACTGCGACACCATCAACCACCCCTCGCAGCTCGCCAAGACCTCGCTCGCGCCCACTATCGTGTATTTGAAAATTTCCAGTCCGAAGGTGAGAGAGTTTGATTGAGAGTGGTGAGCTTTTTAAATTTCTTTGACTTAAAATAACTGTATTTAATATTATTGTTAATTCGCAGGTGTTACAGCGGTTGATCAAGTCGCGCGGCAAGGGGCAGAGCAAGAACCTGTCGGTGCAGATGGTGGCAGCAGAGAAGCTGGCGCAGTGCCCCACCGAGATGTTCGATGTCGTGCTCGACGAGAACCAGCTGGAGGATGCCTGCGAGCACATCGCAGAGTACCTCGAGGTAAGTGTCCTCTTTGTTGGACTTTTTTTTTCGAAATTTCTTTTAGGAAAGAAATTTCCCCACGGATTCTTCCTCTTCTCTAACGGTTCTATATTCCCACGAAAAACTTATCACTAACATTAGATTTGATGTGTTTTCTAGGCGTATTGGCGAGCGACGCATCCGCCGACGGTGGCGCCGCAACCCCGTGCGCCGGCGCACCACGCGCCGCATAATGCGCCCCACCATGCACCCCACCACGCGCAGCCTGGTGAGTCTCACTAGCATGCACACAGTGTATTCTTATGTGAGGATGTCTCTACAATAAATTTAATATTTTTATAGCAACGTTAAACAGTAAATATACAGCTTTTTAACTTCGATTTGGACTTTTGCATGTCAAATTCGAATTTGACATGCAAAATGCTGAATATAGTTTGTTACAGTCCGAATTTGAAATTAAAAATATGCATATTCTTACATGTTTTTAATTTTACACCAAATTTATTTACTTTGTCTTAACCTAAGATGTTTAGACTTATAATTGAGCTTAATGTTATAATTTTCACAATCTATATTAGTTGATATATTTTTGTATTAGATCTTTTTCTTTTAATTCTTCTTTATCGTTAATTTAGTAATTAAAATCTTAAATTCCCAGGTATATTAAATATTCGTTACCTTATGCTTATGATTTTTTACCTTTACCATTATCAATATGAATCCAATTTTCGTGTATTCTTAAATATTCGTTTTCACAACATAAAAACATTGTATGTAACTTTCTCACCAGTCGTCCTTAACATTTTTTTTATCTATGTACCATAGTATGTATTATTTTTGGGGTGACTACATAGCGTGCCGCATTGTATACTGTCCATATATAAACGTATTTCCATGTTTTGATCCCCCCGCGCATTCCGGAGGACATCGGGAGAGATCCGACTCGTATAATTACGAGAGGGAAAGAGGTAATTTGAAGTAATGTCATAAAAATTATATAGTATGTATGGATTTATTGTCTATGCATTTTTATATGTGTTTAAGGTCTATTGTTTTTAACTATCAATGTTATACTAGTACGATGTAATAATATATTTTAATTCAATTGTTCAGTTCTATAAAAATGTAAGAATGAGTTTTAAGACAAAAAAAATCACTTTTTTAAAAAAAAATGTATTGAAAACTGAGACCTTTCAATAAAAGTTATATGCTAGGCACAAAGTAAATTAAGTTATATTTATGTATTTGCAGAGCAGAAATTATAGATAAACCTTCATACTTTATTTTAGTCGCATTTCTTCAAGGCGAAAAAGAAGTAAACGTTTCAGCTTTAGTTCTTTGTACCTAGAGTATAGCCAGCTCATTCTAAACAGAAGTAGATACTTTAGTCCATAGGTCATCATTTTTGAAAACATCGTAGTGCGGAACTGATCTGAAATACACAATCATTTTTATTTGTATTCATAACGAAAAAAGGTTCATTACAAATTTCACACTGTCAGAGTCTCCGTATTACGTTGTTAATTTGAATAGTTCATACGCACCTTTGGTCCCGTAGTAAAATTCATTGTCTGCATCGGTGTTAGTATTAACAAGTAGCGCGCGCGCCGCTCACGCCTCCTGTTCATTTCAGTACAAGCATCAGGACAAGCACACTAACCGTCGCGTCGAAGACCATATATTCCAGTTTATCATTATATAGCAGATCCACCGGCGATGGCTCCCGCTCAGGTTGCACAACACTTTCTTGAGGCTCCCGCCCGCTAACAGCTTATACAGCTAATCTAAGGGTGTCGCTTGTACTAACTGCAACCGAATATAACTCAGTGTTTGTAATGTGGGATTAAGGTTTGAATGGACAACATAAATGGGAGACAGATATTTAAACAAATTTATCCATACCATCGTTATGAATCCTTAATCCAAAAATCCGCTTTTTATTAACAATTTTACCACTGACTTGCATCATCAGTATGTTACCTAACTTTTATAATACTTGCATTTGTTGATACTAACTAGAAAACTCGAGTCAGAGTTACGTCCTCATCAAAATCTTCGACTTTTAACTCTCTTCTGAGGCAGTCGGCTCCGCTGTCTGCTTCACTGTGTACTTCTCCGCAGCGGCCCCGTCCCCGCCGCCCGCCGCGCAGGTGGTGCTCCCGTGCCCCGGTAAAGTGCGTAGCGGCGACCTGACGCCGTCAATCGCCCCTGATTCTTAGCGCAGTAAGTCCGGGTGGCCGAGTGAAGCGTGTGCCCCGCCGCCCCCCTACGGCGAACCTCTCCCCGTGTGATGTTTGCTGTGCATACCCCGCTCCATTTTGTACCTTACTCTCGGTTTAGTTGCCTTCTTTTTTATTAAACAGATAAAATGAGACAGAGACAATGACAGTACACACTATTAGTGTCGATCATTTCAGATATTTGAATAAAAAAAATATATAATATGAAATAGAAGGCAACATAACTGATTTCAATATGGTATGAAAACACATTTCGAATGTTTCGCCTTAACTTTTAGGAGGCAGGTCGCGGGCGCCACGGCCCGAGCGGCTAGAGGAGGAATACTACCCACGGGAGCAGTACCAGCGGTATCCGCGCGACCACTACCCACGGGAGTACCACGAGAGCTACGCGCAAGACTACCCGCCGCCGGACACGTACGACCGCGAGGCGTACGGGCACGACTACACGCGCGACGCGTACGCGCGGGAGGAGTACGGGCGGGAGTACGCGCGCGAGGGGTACGCGCGGGAGGAACGCGCGCCGCGCAGCCGCGAGCGCGACCCGGAGGACTACGGCCCCTCGCGCCGCGCGCTCAACGCCGTCTAGCGCGCGCTACTGCGGTGCTTTGAGACCAATTCTTTTACGGTTCCATGTATCCTTATGTATAACCGTGGTTCCGCGCGAGCGCTTGTGTGAACGCAACTGCTACTGTGACAATGGCGCCGTAATAAACGGCTTCTGTTGAACGGATATCAATGTTTTTTCTCTTAAGCAACACATCGACATCTATTTTCTCTAACTATGAAATAATGTAAGGCTTATGATTCTTTATAAAATTAGATTTAGCTCGTACCGGATGAGCAACGTTGTCATCCGGTACGAGCGTGATCTAATCTTAAGAAAATCATTTTACCACAGCTTTAATAGCACTAATCGTTATTTTAGTCGATTAACTCGGTAATTCTTACAGTTATTGCCCACTACGTGTAGACATTAGCAAGAAATATTTTGTCTAAACATTATTTTGTATGTTCAATTTAATTCCGTAGGACAGTTGTAATTTTGCTCTCTCTTTGGATACTACGAGCTTTTCTCTTTTGTGTATAGCCAAAGTAAACTATACCTAAAATTGAATTTGTATACTTCGTAATACCAGACGCAGCTGCATTTACACAATCGAGACTTGACCATACCGAGAGGGCAGTTGTGTCGTCTATCAAATTTACTCAAACATCTCCCTACTGCACTCCCTACAGTCGCTGTACGCATTGTCCATTCCTCTTTTGTTGTTGTTAGGTTATATATGATTGTATCTATGTCAACATATATTTTAAAATCTTAATTAACAATCGATAAGATCAACAGATTGTTTGCAAGTAATTATTAAGTTCTTTAGCGTGGGGTCGGACTGTTGTTAAAGTGTTATTTTGTTTCCTTAATTGAGAATCCAATGAAAGTTCATCAATGTTTTTTAGATTTACATTTCTTACTTATAAATAATTCTGTGACTTTTCGTTTAGGTCATATTCTTCTAAATGCTGTTTCAATCTTGTGTTCTCTATTAGATGTAGATAGTTTGGTAGATACAGAGCATCAAAGTATTTTTCTGAGATTCGTGGGTACCGCTGGAGCCGCTGGGTATGTTCATGTCTTGGGATGTCGATCGCGCTGGGCGTTTCGTTTTGCTGAGCTTTAGCCACGCTTCTGTTCGCGGCGTCGCCGACGACCGTGCTTGTACGGTTTTGAGACTCGTACCTGGCCTCTTTCCACGACAGGGATATTAAAATTTATTATTTATGACAGAAACATTATTCATTTATAATTCTAATTATGAAAAAGTATTACAAGAAATATTAAAATATTTATTTATATATTAGGACAACAAATTAAATTGTTACGTGAAATATAATCTAATCGTATTTTAAAAAAATATAATTAACCTTGTCGTGGAAGTTGAGTATGAATTGATACGAATTTTTATCAGAGTGCAGGTAAACATTGAAAACTTACACTCTGTTAAAGTTAAGTATTTGATCTCTAGGCTAAGTGTGTGCGAACTTTTGTATGATCTCTCTTTGAAACAAAACAAAAAGCTATTGAACAAACATATGTAAGTAAGATTGTAAACTGTATCTTATTGTCATTATCTCCGTTCCCGTATTTTTGTTTTGTTTTGATAGAGAGAGAAAAAATAATACTGTGCAGAGACACGTAAGGCTTTTTTGCATTCGTGTATGTGGAAATGTGTGGGTAACGGACGCGTGTTGATATTCAATATCGGATTTCTAGTTAAGATATAGTGTACTAAAAGTCGAAAGCATCGGTGGAGGCAATCTGCTGTTTTGGTTAAATTTTGGAATATCACCAGTGCAGTTCTAAGCCCGAAAGGCGAATCTTAAAATTTTGGCTTGTAAATTTGATGGGGCCTGTGACCAAAATAAGTGATGGCTAGATAGATAGAACGTTTAACAGTTATATATCCGACTTATAAAGTTTTTTTCTATCTCGCAAACTTTCTGACCGAGCTATTTGCCTCCATTGCGTGAGAGCCTACACTGTCGCCGCTGACGGTACGGAGCCGGCGCGGAATGTGTAAATTTTACATAAATTATAATTTTAGTGCCGTTAGATATTATCCGTTTCCCATTTTTTGGACATACTCTTGTAATTACATTGCATCGTCTGTATTTCATTGTTGCAATCATTTGTAAATAAAATACTTTATATCGGTATTTGTTGATTATTTCTATCCATATTATGTAACCCTTTTGTTATAAATAGTGCTTCAGTAACCTCAAAATTTTCACTAGATAATTTAATTGTGTTTTATTCACAATGTTGCATTAGAAAACCGACTCTCTTTAAAAAAAAAATAAGACAGCAATTCCTGGCAGAAAATAGCCGTGTCTCTAGGGTGCACATAAACAAGTAATGAGCGTTGTTAATGTGTAGATTAAAAAGCGCCTAAGTTACTACACAAAGAGTATTACAATGTAACTCTTGAAGACTATGAATGCTGCAGAAATTAGCAAGTACTGGTATATCAATGACGCTCAGGTGAAGTACCTGTCCGCCTTAACGTTCCAAGTCAATACAATATGTATATTGTAAGTATTCTTTATATAATATGCAAAGAATTATTTACGCATATATTTTAGGTCAGTGGGAATTTTGTAAGGAGTTGAATAAAACAGTTGTTTGATACAAGAGAAGGTATCTAATTTATTAGTTTTTATTTAAAGTAATAATTCGATGATCTTGAACATATCAAGCGAATAATTTTGTTTTGTATTTAAACGTTGCAATGCGAATCCACGAGTAGTGTTCGGCGAAGAATTAACTCATCGATTCGCAGAACAACGTTAACAAAAACCAAGTGGACGTTGCCCGCTGCCATTTTTAAATAAATTAAACATCACAAATACATAACAGATAAATAAATCTATCATTTTAAACGTTCGCTTGCCTCTTTGGTCTCTACTAGCTAACAATATGAACTTATATACTAATATTCACATATTTCGTCATACGATGTCTTATTTACCTAAGAATGAACTATTTCATATTTATGCTAAGACAATACTGCATACAATATGAACAAGATACATTAGATATTAATTTAAATTAAACAACCGCTAGTTTTAGCCGCATACAGTATACGAAGTCGTGAGTTTGAAATAAAATCTGAGTTAAAGCACATTTTCAAGTCAAAGTCAAAACGGATGTAGTTAGTTCAGTGTCTTATATATTATTTTCACTGTAACGTAATGTAAATAATGTAACGTAATGTTTGCAATCTCAGCTGGATATTGTAGGCCTTGGAAAAATTATATAACTACCGTTATAGTAAGGATATTTCGTGTCATTCACCAAAAAATTATATCACATTAACTTTATGGTCAGTTGAGATTACTACAGACATCACAAATTATTGTGTTAAAATTAGCAACAATTCTTATCTGTCATTATTATGCAAACGTCAAAATTGACGTGGCGATGAGCACCAAATCGTCGGGATCATGACATAAGATGACTTTTTACCTGTAAACTTTGTTTCGGTTATACCGATTATTACCTGGCACCAAGGCTAAGGTATAATGATAGAATATTGTTGTTGTGGACTCTAATATAGCTCCGGGCGTATCATGATGACATAATTATTAAAGTGAGATTTTAACTCAAAATTACACAATAAGGGTATTGAGAATTTCATTGTATTCCTTGAAAGCAAACCATTTAATCATTCTGTTACTGTTCTGTTGTTTTGTAATACAGATTAAAATATAATAAACAATAAGATACAGATTATTGGTAAAGCTAGGTGAAACCGGAAAATCGCATACAGACTAGAAAAAAGAAATGTACAAAATCCAACTGATAGATCCGTTTTAGTATATCATTATTTGCTGAAATAAGAATTAATTACGCTTATAAAATTTACTTAAGTCTAAGAAACAGACAGATTAAAATTTAAATTGATTATGATTTAGACTGTGGGATTCTTAATATTTTTCATATTATTTATGCTTTGATAGATTCAATTGCAATCAAAACAAGATAGGATGCAAAACAATTACATCCTGTTTCATTGCAAACTATCCGAGAGGGCTAATTTTACAATCATATTCTATGTGTTCTAGATATATTAACATTATTTTACCGCCTGATATGATCTTGTCATAAAAGTATAGATGATTTTTTCCACTACACCTGATGTTTCTATCTTGTTATCTTTACATTATCCACCCTACACTCGTAGATGCCGTCTACAATATCTCTTTGGTTTCGCACCTTTGTGAACAACCCTGCGAGGTACCAACGAGTACCGCTATGTACACTTTTTACAAAAACGAACTTTATATACAATTCACAAGAGTCTTTTCTTCCTAACCCGTGCTTGCGACTTACGACCTTCCATCGCTGACTTGATCCTAACCAGGCGCATCGCTAGTCATATATACAAGTAGTCGTTTTTCGTTTCTCTACAATAACTTATGCTTGGAAACTTGTAAACTGGACTGTATCTCTTGTTGTCCTCGTCGGATTCGAGAGATAGTGCCGAGAGGGCTCTGGAGGGCTCCTCCTCTTCTTGCGGCGTCTCTATGGGAGGAGGGATGGTCCTCGGTGGTAGAGGAGGAGCTCTCGGGTTCCTCCGGACCCTGAAGTGGCAATCGCTGTCCGTCGGCCATGCTCGCTGCACCAGCAACGGGAGATCGTCGGGATGCAGTTTTCGCTCATACTCTTGAGATGGGCAAACCTGAAATAAGCCACGTACATTTTAAAATCCAAAAAACTTAACCAATTTCTTAACTTGCAACTTTGTAAGTATGTAATAGACAAAAAACTTTTCACACTTCAGCCATTCCGAGAAAATTTGCAAGATTTTAAAATCTAAATTATATTTCAGGTACTATCCCTTAAATTTTCCAGGATTTCAATAAACCTTTTGATTACCTTAAGAAATAACGTGATTCACTCACGTTTGTTCTGTCACGGTTTGGGAAGCTTCGCTTGTTGCCAGACTATATGAAGAAGATTGATAATCGATTGGTCATTATAATCTTATTCATCAATAGAAACTTTACAACTAACGCTCATAGAATTGTAAGTTAGATATCCAACCAATTGCACTGTTGGCTTGAACTTTAAGTTTCTATTAGGGTTGAATTTGGATGGTTTTATGGAAAACTCTCAAAATCTCAAATTTTGTCTGTACTGGCAAGTATGTAGATACTCACCTCGTATAGTGAAAACCTCTCGACGCCTTCCGTGGAGTCGTAACAGTGCAGCAAGATGGCCAGCAGCTCGTCGGCGGTGGTGCGCTCGCTGGTCAGCAGGCACTTGTACTGCGACGACGACATCAGCGCGGAGTCGTAGATCTTCACCAGCCCGCCCGGACGCATCTGCAGCGAGAATCTGGAAACAAACATAACAACATGTTGTATTTGATTACGTATTGTTATAAAGATTGTATAGATGTCTACTACAATCTGGTTGAAGCTTGTCATTTAGCAGGTAGACAAACAAATGCCTTTGTATACGAAAGTTTACCTTTATATACAATAACATACATAACTATGTAAATGTATCTCTATTTAGTATATTTGAAATGTTGCAATCATAAACCAATTGTTATATTAATTGTAAAACCGAAAACAATTTAGAAACATCGTTAACTAAGAAAATATTTGGAAGTTGTTAGCGTCAGTGTCTGCTTCCAATAATGATGGACTTCGTAGAAGAAACCACGTTTTGAAAAGAGCAATTGAAAGAGTTTGAAGAAGAAAAAGAAGTAACTGCTAGCTGCATCTTGAAATCACACGACCGTCTTATAACCCATTAAATTTATATCAATCAGATTAGATGTTTTCTAAAGGTTTAATCACATTAGGTGTTATATAAAAGTGTATCATTATGCAAACTGAAGTCTACACAACATCCATTCGATAATAGGGAAGTATAAGGTATCATGCGCTTTAGCGTTACTCGTAACACTGCAGAATGCACATGTGTTGAGCAATCTTGACGCAAGCCAAGTGATATTTGATCACGCACCGATCTACTTGGTACTAATGGCATTACGTAAGCGGGTATTCCTCGTATCGTGTACTTTAGTGTTACCAGTAGCAAATACATGTTACATTGTTGTAACCGGACGATAGATGTATAACTAAGTAACAATGGAAGAATTTTGTAAAAAGTCAATAATAATACCTTACAATTTGTATACTATTGTCCAAAATTAAAATTATATTTAAGAATAGTATGAGATTTCATTACAGTCACAAGGCGAGTTACTTTTGGTCTAAAAATATTGGATACAGAAATATCAATTTTTAACATAATCTGAAGAGGCATTTGAAATTAACAATCATTGACAATGATTTCGATATCAAGATTTAGAAATACAAAAAGCTAAGCACCGCTGTGTTTCACCATACGAAATTGTCATGTACATTGTCCAGTAATTTATAAATAAATCATTTATTATTTTCCCACAATCGAACGTTTTGATTTTTTTTTATGGTAGAAGGTGGCAAACGAGCAAGCGGATCACCTGATATTATGTGAGCGCTACCCATAGACATCCGCAAAAAGCAAATGTGTTGCGGATGCGTTGCCTACTTTTAAAGGTCAGAGGAGGGATAGAGAGGAAAAAGGATATTTCCTTTTCCCCGTTAACCCCTCTCTGTGCAATCCTCTTCCCGTTCTCATCCTATCTTTATGAGGAAAAGGGTGGGAAGGGGAAGAGGCCTGTTATTAGGCCTCCGGAATGAATCGAATTTTTATTAGATAAGAAATTGACACAATAATTTTATACACGAATATAGTAAAGGGCTAATTTCTAATATATGTTATCCTTAAGTAACTCAATCGCCAGGATATCATAAAAGCCAAAGGATTAGTGTTCTGTTATAATTTGAATAAATCGTTATTACGACAGTACATCTCCGAGGCGTCAGAGAACGAGGTAGCTCATTGTAAAGGCAATTTATTAAGTCGACTTGTTAAGTGCTGAGTGTGTCTAAACTTAGTTGTGTTTCCAAGACAATATGAATGATGACTATTAACACGTTGGCCTTTAACTGCTGATATTCTAGCAGTTATTTTGTTATAAGTTTGATATATAAAGTTGTAAGTAAATAAAACTACTAACTAGATTTTATTAGACGTTTTTGCATTCTTGTTTTTGTGTTTGTTTGA
>JWHW01042126.1:37691-56363 GCA_000931545.1 Papilio glaucus
AAGAGAGAATAACGAAACAAATTTATGTAGCAAAAGTGAGTGGCAGTGTTGGCGGGGGACGCCCTAGGAGAACTTATATCGATCAATCAATCAATAGAATATACACATGGTGTAGCGGTTGTAGTATACGCGGGACTTGACTTCAATTCCCAATCAAAGCAAAATTTGTAATTGTTTTTTTTTTATTTGTGTTTGTTTTCAAGTGTCACCGGTTCCAAGTTCCAAGAGTTTGCTATACTTAGTTATTACAGTTGAAAACAAAAAAAATATCGACTCAATAGCTCAGGGAATTTTTTTTCTAAGTGACGATTTTAATTATTTTAAATATTGTCAGAAAATAACTTTGTTTAGCTAACTTTAGCATTTGATTTAATAGTTATGTTACTTAATTAATAGCAATGTTAAAACTTAATCTGTTTCCAATGATACTTAAACGTATATGTTGGAAAGTTAGAAAACATCACATATTATTTGAAAAGTATAAACATATAAATAAAAACATCCACTACTGGTTACCATACACATTTTTATAGTCCTTATATCCAACAACCTCTCTATCAAAACATATAATTTAACATAACTACTATGTAAATGTGTAAAACTGAGAAACAAGTATACACGTAGCGACAGACAGACACGCATTGTTACCCGCCTGGGAATATTTCTTCATACCAATGAACCCGGCTAAGAAAACACAATGTCGGAATTCCAACCATAAGAAGTCTAGCTTCTAGAATTTATATTATTATTTATTATTTAGTTTCAATTATTATGGCGATGACAGCCGAATGCCTTAATAAACTTTATGTTTCAATTTAAGTTGAATACTAATGTAATTTTGTTTTTCCTTATGTTTGTGGTGACCCCTTGTACCTCTTAAATTCCTGCAACATCTAAGGAAAGGCTGGTTGAAAACCAAAGCCACACGGGATCTTTATTGCGTGTGGACAAAGCTGAGTCACCATTATTGCCATAATTTCAATAACAATAATGTAATTTTGCTCTTTTTTTGTATTTTTTTTATTCCAGAGTTTTTTTACTCCCTCTAACTTTTTATTATTTATCGAGATTATTATACACATACGAGTAATGTTATTGAGTGCATATTGTAATCTCAGTAATTAAACTTTCAAAGGAAAATATATATAGCAATTAAAAGCAACAAAAAAATTAAAAAAACGGTCGAACAATAAAAAAAAAATTTTTATCAAAAAATTTTTTTTCGTTAAAATTATGTATGTGTTTTATGTAGCGTATTTTAATTAATAACGATTATTTAAAACCTTTTTAGATATTGAAGATATAATCTAAACCAAATGCCGTTTAACAAAATTAAAAATACGCACTTATCTATGAGTAAATTATAAAGTTAAACCTAAAGTTTTTACAATAAAATACACTGACAACTTACTCCAATTTATGTCTAATTAGGATTTAGGCTTCACTGAATTAGGGGGTGGAAACAAGTGAGTAGCGTAGTTGTCCGTACGCGCTGCGGACCGCAAACAGGAAGCTATCCTGGCATAACAGGTTATAGTATCAGCTGGATTTCGTTCCAGGGACTGTAATAGTAAGGTAAAGTTTGCGATATTCTGCTTTAACGCTTCTTACATGCATAGATAGCTACTACCGAGTGAGATAAAACAAACCCTAAATGCTAAGCGAAGCTCACCACAATACATTAGTGAAAACTGTACCAAAATCGGTTGAGCCGTTTCTGAGATTAGCGCGCACAAACGCACAAACAAACAGACAAAAATTCTAATAATGATAATTCTCAAATATCTTCCATATACAGACAGCTATCAGTTACATTTTTATTATTGTTTAGATTAAAAAATATATTGTTACAATATTAAATACCAATGTGCAAGCACAAACTTTTAACTTATTATTTTATAATAATAAAAAATCTGTCAACAGTGGACAACCCTACTTTTATGACAGTTCACGCATAAAACTTAATTAAAAAATCAATTATTAAACAACGTTTATCCTTCCTCCGAAGCATCCTGCGGTGCGCATAAAAATACCCAATACCAAAACACTTTTGCGAGACCTCGAATTTTATTACGCAACGGTAAATAATGGAGGAGACCAGTATTGCCAAAACATGTGACCAACAAATCGGGAAATAATAATTGAAAAAACAAATTTAAAAATAAATAATGTAATTCGAACTTCGAAACATATATTTAGCGTGTTATCACAGGTTACACTAGTTGAAATTTTTTTTAGTAATCGATTATTTATACAATCGATTTTTATGTATCGCGATTACATGATGAAAATTGATATATATTTTATAATCGCTTAAACTCACGTGTATGTTATGTGGGTGGAACTCGAGACGTAATCTTGGGGCGGGCACCGGGGCTTGCATGGCGCGTGCGCACGTTCGAAGCGCGGCTGTGGAACTGAAAACTGACCGGTTGGTAGTCCCGGAGTCCCGGAAGCGGCAGCCCTAGCAGTAAGGCGATAGGGTTGCACCTGTCGTGCTACATTGTCTATCCACGGGGGACTAAATTATGTCATTGTATTGATTAAAAACGTGATTTTTATAATCTTATGAACTTTAAGTAACAGCTTTCAGGTTATTTTACATTACGATCGATTCCTGGCATTTTTGTTTACACTACTTTTTACTATATGTTTACTGCCAATTGTTTTTATAAATGAGTAGCGCTGTTTTTAAAAGATAAAAATTAGTTCCTTTATCTATCATACGTACTGTTCTGAAAAACAATAGTACCAACAAACTACAAACCTTAAGCAAGTAAGTAAGTAAGCTTACAAAATCCTGACAAATAAAGTTCTCACCATTTGACTCTTGTCTCTCTCCTTCTCTCTCTTCAGACAATTGTAGTCTACTCGTAGACACAATAACATTTGTTGTGTGGTGGAAAGATACACAACAAGATACAGCCTATTCACTCTACTCTTGAAGGTATCCTCGTCATTTGGACGGAAGCACTAACGCTAGCAACTTCCAAACCTTTGCCGTAGGTTGTACGAAGATTCGAATCGCTTCGTTCGAACGCGCAATATATCTCCCATGTTAGAATGGATATTGGGGAATTAACTCGAGTAATTTCTTCGCAAACTCCCTAAAATGCGACAAAGATCTGTCCACTACCACCTTCGTAGACCAGTAGACCAGTAGACCAGTAGACTCCCGCAAGCTTGACCAGAGCGTCGACCTGACCACCATTCCAGGAATTTTCGGTCTCATACTATTCCTTATCTATAAGTTAATTGACTAACGATAAGGGCAGTAAACAGACAGAAAATAGTGATAAGTTCTAGTGGGGCGTCAATATTTATTGACATATTTTCCAGCCGTTACAGTCGAGTTGCATTACAAACGGTAACTTATTCTACATTTCTGGTTACAGAGCCTAAAATCAACTCGTATACATGCTGGCTTGGATTAGAACCAGTGCCGTGACATCCCCAAACAATCTTTCGAATGCTTTATGCACATATAACTATATCGTGTAACTGAGGAAAACTGTTTATACAGTATTAATTGTTAATTATGAAGTAATATTAATATATCGACTCTATGGGACACGACGCGAGTGTCGGCAAGAATGGTCATCTGTGACGTCACGCAAGCGGCAAGTCGGCAAGGAAATGCAAAAAGTATCGGCCGGACGGAGTGAATGCATTCACTGCCAAGTCGGCCGGAGCTTGAATACCAAAGTACTTTTACAGGCGTGCAACGTACGTCTACTTTTACTTTTGTAGATTAAGCCTTAAGATCGAAGGCAAAAATAACTTTGTAACGTTAGAAAAAGTTGAAGTAATGGCGTATAACCGCAATAGAACCAAGGTCAGAAAAAATGTTAATTTCCGATGTACTTATGTGTGTGTTTAATTAAACATTTCACATCATTAGAACATCACTCGGTTAATTTATTTTTATAAGAAGAAGGTGGCAAACAGTCCGCATCCGCAACAGCCTATGAGTTGCAGATGCGTTGCTTTAATGCAGATGAGGGGATAAATAGACAAAAGGATATTCTTTTCCTATCTTTCTCAAATCTCTTTCTCTTCCTAAACAATAATTGAACACGGATATCTCCTATACTGCAACCGTATTAGTGGTTGAGCCATCAATTCTCATGCATACCCTAAACACCATTTCTCTCGACCAACGACGACGACCAAATTTGCTGTGTCAATCTAAAAAAAATATTAATTTTACAAATGTTCTAGAATAAGCTTTAAAATAAGAAATAAAAATTAACAGTGTGATAAGTTTCCATTTTAAACATTTATTTTAAAAATATTATGTTAACCAATTAAGAAATGGGTCGTCACAAAGTATTTTATAACTCCACTAATACACACTTCTATTTCATATCTATAATTTCCGAAACGTTTTAAAATCGTTCATAAAAACATTCTTAATTAACGTATAAATTCGATCAATTTGTTTAAATCACATTTTTGTTTATGTTTGATTTCATAACCGTCAAGTTATTTAAACTCTGACGGGAGCTTCATTAACATTAACCTATATTTTGTTGACATCTGAACCTAATAACGCGATATTAATTATATAATTTATTACAGTGAATAGCGTATACTATTAATGATATGATATTTTTACGTTTCCATCAGTGTCAATAAACTTTTATAATTCTACATGCAACGACACGCCATATCTAAATCGTTTTTTTAATGAGATGTGCGATGACACGCGCCTTCGTCCTACGTTTGTTGTTGTAATATCACGCGCTTCGAACAGATGGCGCCACTTGTCCTTACAATGTAAAAGTTATAGGGTTGTCAATGTCGAGAACAACTTCGTATCGATATTTTAAAGAACGATCTATTTTATTGCACTTTTTTATCAAAACAAAATAATTTGATTATTGTCTCAATACACGATAACCAATCGTCCGAATCTCGTTGATTGTTTTGGGATCTCTAGATGTTCACCGCAATCCCGTAACTTTGAAAGAGCTATATTTACTGTAATATTCGGCCGTGGGTAGTGTTTTACATAATCTTTATTGCATATCTGGTATAATATACTACAATACCCGTTGCAATAAATATTATGAAATATTCCAGTTCAAAACTGTATCATCCGATTAGCTACAGATCCGGAAAAATACACAGATATTACCCAACGGAATTCAGATGTAGAACAATTTGCAAGGGTCAAGTCAACTCGTGCACCATATCGTATCGATTACCATAGCAATCACGCTCCGATACCTATAGTGATGTCCTGCATTCCTTCTAATATAGAAATTCTATACTATAAATATACGACAACTACACTAGGTAATATAACACACCTGTACTTTCACGTCGTATTTGTAGATATACAATACTGTTGTTGAGCACACTAGGATGGTACTAATCAGCACTGGCCAACAATTCATCCCAATGCATTGATGTTGAACATCATGTCATGGGGTTCGCGTTTGTAAAATGCGGTTCGGCGTAGTGTTTATTGATTGTTTATTAGTTTAACAGAAAAGCTACCAATAATTACTGTTACCGTCAAAAATTTACTAAAAAAAGACATCACTAGCTCTCCCTCACGACCGACGCGTCGTGTTCATAAATGCTCATTGCATTTTGTAGCTTATATCAATAGAATAAAGTTGTTTTTTTTAAAGGTCGTACACATTACTTGCAAACCAAAAACTCTCATTTCAATGCCATAAGGTTGTAAATATCTCGTACCTTGTATCCTTACAATTTGCTTAACCTTAAGTTATAGGGTTAAATATCAGATGATGTCTTCCACCGTGTAATGTTGAAGTTCAAAATGGTTTATTGCAGTAATTGAATGTATTTAAATGTTTCTTTAAAGCGGACATGTTTTTAAATTTCCCCTTTGTTGTATTACAAAACATCGTATTGTTACTCATTTTATTATTCGTTTATGGCTTTCTTACTCAGGTAGCTCGGTGGTTAAAGTAACTGACTGTTATGCTACAGATCTTAGGTTCGATTTGCAGCAGAACACATCTGTAATAACATTAAAACTTAACCTGTAATATGTTGAATGCTGTGTATACCTCTCATTGGCTAAGTTATCAGCATTGTGTTCATTTTAAACATATAATTGTGAAAGTCAAGATAACTAAGTTGTTGGTACACCTAAAATAAATAAATAAGTAATTGTATAAGATTTTATATTTAGTTTTAAATTCGTTTACTGAAGTAAAGACAAATAAATTGAATTGTATTATGTGGTTTAGCTCTGAGGTTGTGTGACGAATTTAATTCTTATGAATGTTTCTTTTTTTGGTATGCTTAAAAACAATATTTATAAGAAATACACTTTTACCATTAACAATTCTTTAAATCAAATTTTCAACCTTTCTAATTCTAAATCCTAAATTTAAATTTATTCTCTAAAGCGGTGATACAAAATCACCTAATTTATGACCAATCATTAGTTTTCAACATACCGATGGCCAAGAAGGGCTTAAAGTAAGCTACAGACAGAGATTACATACAGTCACACAGGTTAAGTACTAATAAGTTGACTGGATATCAATAATATTCCTTCGTTGTATTAAGCAGTAAGATAATAAATAATAAGGTAATCAACAGTGATATTCAATATAAAATTTTAGCTTCAGTGTCCCGATACAAAAGACAAGTATGTTAATTTAAACTGGCCGCTTGTACATGATGTGTAATTTATTTTTAGTAAGCTGTGTAATTTGCATTTAAAAACGAGCACGCGACAGTAATTGGTCGTAATCAACATTTCCGCGCATACACTACAATTTTCCGACAATTTGCCGCAAAATACAGCCTTCCTAATTTCCATCATGTGAGCACGTCACGGCCATTATTATAAATATTTTACTAATAATGTTCATTTCGGCTCGACCGGTGAAATACCACGACCTCACAGAAAACAGGCGTGAAGTAGAAGAACTCTGCGTTTTGTCTGATGAGTCCTCACTCAGCCGGAGGCCTAATTTCAGTCCTCCTTCCCTTCCCACCCTTTCCTCATAAGGATAGGATGGGAACGGGAAGAGGAATGGACGGGGAAGGGGTTAACGGGGAAAAGGAAATATCCTTATTCCTGTCTATGTCCTCCTCTGTCCATTTAAGGTAGGCAACGCATCTGCAACACATGTGCTTGTTGTGGATATCTATGGGTAGCGTTCACTTAACATCTGGTGATCCGCTTGCTCGTTTGCCACCTTTTTCTATAAAAAAATAATTATAAAACATATACAACTAGTAAATTAAATAACAAAATCACCGTTCACTTAATATATCTCAAACACGAGGACATAATGGCTACTGTTGGACATTAATCTTCCCAGCAGTGGTTTTAGTAACGCTAGTGAGTGATACTGGCATAAAATTGTGTCGGGCTACAAGTTTACTCTGTACGTTTCTCTATGAAAAAACTGAGATGACAATATGTTTTATATGAATGTTTTCAGCAGTGTAAACGGTAAAAGACAAGATCATGACAACCACTGGGGTATTTATTACATAGAAATAAAGCACGTGGGGGACGTTTCTAACCCCATTATTGACAGACCTGTCTTGAGTTACTCGTGATGTTTTGTTAAAGTTCAAAATTAAAGCTTACAAGGTAACATAACCACCAAGAGCATTCGTAGATGTCATTCAACTTATCGATACATAATACGTAAACTGGACATCACTAGTATGCTAAAGATTATTTAAATTTACGTCGAAAACAATAAATTAAACGATATATTCAGATACTTCGCAGTATATTAACAAATTAATAATTAATGATCAAAAGCAAAAAAAAAGGGAATCCGTAAATAATATTCAAAATCTTTTTCTAATTTTCTATTGAATGAAACTTAATGATGTAACATCCATCATCAATTGTTTTTATGCTCGCAACATGTCTTGTATCAAAGGCAATTAGTCGGCCGAACAGAAATCACGGCGGATGAACAAATTAAGGCAGGCGATATGTCCGTCTGTCTGTGCTATAATAAGCCGGTGCAAGCGGCATAGCGACGCAGCTTCCCATTTCCTAATTTCCTGCGCCGCGTCACACCCCATTCACCCAATTTACTGCCGGCTGGCATCCGGAGCGGCCATCTTGAATTTGACAATAATTGTGGTCAATTCAAATGTTTGGCAACTTTCAAATCAAGTAATTTTGAATTCATGCTAAAAATATTTATAAAACCCTTGAGAAAATACAGTATACTAGTTGTAGTATTATAAGAATTATTGTTATAAGAATGTTTAATAGTCACTTATGGGACTTAAATCTACTACTACTACTTTTTACTGTGGGTTTCCACTGGCGTAAAATCATGTTTCGATACAAGTCTTGTCTGAAAAAACTGAGATGAGAATACGTTTTGTCTGAATTTTTTCGGCAGTGCAAACCCACGGTTAGCCAACATTCGTTCATTGCTGGACGGAGACTTCCCCCAATGATTGCCACAAAGATCGATCCCTGGCGCCCTCATCCAGTGGGCTTCCGCAACCTTGACAAGATCCATTTTTAGGGAAGCCGCCATAATAAACCTATATAACAATAAATATGAGAAGTGACTCTATAGTATGAAATTGCTACATGCCATTGTATATAATTAGAAACTCCGCAGAGTAAAAGGACCGTATTATAATATTAAAGGCATTTGAGTTTAAAATTATAAATGAACAAAGTTTAAGAATTCACTAACCATTGTTGGTCATGTTCAAAAAGAAAAACCATAGACACGAAGTCAAAAGAGAATTCTAGAAAGGCCACCATGTTCGTCCGACGTTCTTACGATCTCGGCCATGTCAAAGTTGCCATGACGCGTGCTACATAAAACTCCATAAATAGACAACCCCGACTGTTTTAGATTAGGTCAGGATTTTTATGTATGGTAACTATAGTCATTGGAACACCTGGTGGCGACAATAAAAACGTTTTCAAATGGAAAAAAGGGTTCTTAATGTTATGTTTTGAATAGGGTGTAAGCATACATGACACATTTTAAATTATTTTAAAAGGAAGTATTTTTACCCTAGGGACATTCTGATGATGAAATTAACAAACACTACATATAAACAGTTAAATATTAAGAAAATACACAGATTATCTATCTGCCTGTTATATTTTCAATTGAAGGGAACTAAAATGAATGCAAACCCACGTTTTGGTATGGATAATTTAACTGTAGTTCGAATTGTTAAGTTAAAAATACACTTTAAATACGTAAATAATATATAAAAAGTGCACAGATAATGTTAAACTGAATAATGGCAACAATTAGATTCAAGTTAATTTATTTAGAACAGAAAATGTATTATGATGTTGGATTTTTTTCTGTCTTCCTTTCATTTAAATAAATAAGATTATGAACGAGTCTAACTCCATCTGCGGACGGGAGTTAATAGTTAAGGGGAAGCCCATACCAAATAAAGTTAACGGGGAGAGGAACAAAAACGCTAAAGCATGGGTTGAGCACGCGCGGCGGGCCAGGTGCACAGGATGCGGCTGGGATCGTATCGTGCTGCCGCCGATGTTTTTCACATTTTGAGGTTATGTCTTTGTATGCTTTTTTATTTTAGTCACGATCGGAATATTATAACCTTAAATATTTAAGTATGTAATATATGAAATGCATTATTAAGTCCTGCTTGTTAATTTATCAGAATAATCTCAGTAAAAGATCAGATGAGGATTTTGTCGAAAGACTTGTTTCGCAAGGAAAGATGCCGCTTGCCGATGACATAGTTCTAGATTTTGTAAAATTATCTTTAAAAGCATTTAGACAATAACATATTACACGTTATTATAAAATAATGGAGAAGATGAACCACTATAGTATATATAAATCACTATAGCTCTTGACAAAAGCATCCAGGATATATTTGACTTGCTCTACAGCGACATCTGCAGTAACTGAGCTTGATTTCGTTTCGTCATCGAGCCACTATCGGAAGAAACTATTGAGATAGTTTATGGCACTTTATCAGGATTTATGGCGCGGCGGCCGCCATTTGTATCGCCGTATCTTACGAAACAATGTACTATTTAATATGCATTTAATCGAACCGGACAGCTATGCACGACTAATTTACTTTTAAATACTACGGCCACGACAATTACTGCCTAAAGGAATGCTTAAAATTATCTGTGGTCACTAGTATTTTTTTTAAAATTACAGTTAGAAAATATTTTAAGCATAGTAACAACATACAAAAAATCATGACCCAACTCTGAACAATCAAATAAATTCTATACCTTCTACAATTAAGATTCAAACATATCTAACTTATCAGTCATGCTAGGACTTAGATCAGAACATTTTATTATACAAAAATAATTTATAAAAAACTAAGGAAATTTCGTAAATATTTGAAGTGATACGGTCATTATTTGAGGGTAAGTTCATATTAAAACAAGAAAATAAGTTGTTTATGTGTCTGTGTAAAATAACAAGACAGGTCGCTATTTTAATTAACATAACAACAACCTAGTACAACGCAAATCATAACATAAATATCTCGGCATTTTATCTTACAATACACAAGGATATGGCAGTAAGTTATCAAAACAGCGTACCGTAAATTAAAAGCAAAAACTGCTAATTCAAACGGTGCAGCTGTGTTTGAGGTTATAATTTGACAGCCCGCGTTAATTGCGCGCCAACAATGACCTCCACAAATACGGGTGCAGGTAATTACCGTCGAGGTGGACGCCTCTGTTATTTATGCCAGTTGTTTTTGTCCAATTATTTATTAAGAACATTTGCGTAGCTCTTCACGTGTTTTACCGAAAATACATGTCACAAATAATAGGCTTGTTAGCAAACTGCTAAATGATATCAATTAATCAATTTCTTATATATGGCTCTCCATTAGCGGATTGGGCTAGTGTTGTTACCTGATATCGATCAGCATGTATGGATGAATGGATTTAGAAAAGAAAGAGGTGCGACAGAACCTGGAAATCTCTACATAATCTGTGGTTCTGATACTAGAATAAATCATTGGCATAATATTTTATTCATTAAATCAATAGATATAAGATATGTATTGATTAAATAATAGATAATCATAATGCGACATCTCCCTACTCCAGTTTATTTCAAAAAAGTATTATATTTCTAATTTCTAATATATATGTATACAGTTATATGCCAATCAATTTATATGTTATATCGCTATATCAAATATATAATTATGTAGTAAGAGTAAACATAAATATAATAGACCTATATCGATATTGAGTTTCTTATCTGTCAAAGTACATTATCTGTGGTGACAATATTCGTTTCGCTTTCCTTGACTGTATAACGCACGAGACGCTTAAAAAAAACATACGAATGGATAATTGGTATACCATTTGATAAATAAATGACTGAAAAATATTATAACCATAAATTTATATACCTCCAGATACCGCGTTCCTTACAAATTCAACATTTAAAATTTAAGATCGATTTTGACAAAAGATGGTTGCACTTTTGTGTCCCGGATGCTCCCTCTATACTTATTTAATATTTTATAGCGTGTTCCATTGAATTCAGTTAAACTGATTTCATTTAAAATAATAATGATTATACGAAATAATCATTAAAATCGGATAAAGTTTAACAAAATATTTATTACAGCTAGCAATTTAAACAAAACAATAGTAATGAGAAATTAAATAAGCCATTTTGCCACATTTACATTCAAAATAGTCAAGAGATACAGCAGGTGATGCACTCGAGAGGAAGTTAATGAGCAAAGAAGCTAACAACAAAGGCTGGTTGTTCTGTCGGACTGTACCGACCACACACTTTGCAACACAAGCTGCCAGCTACAATAAGTTTTGTTATACATTCATATACAACAGTAACAACAAATAACAACTGATAGTATTTATAAAGATAAATGTTTTTTTAACCCAATATAGGTAATATAGAAATGGTGATAAACTGAACATAGTGTCCAATGACAGCAATTTTAACTAGGGATAAACCTGTCTCTATTTCCAGAAGCTAATCTAAAACTTATATATTTTCATTGTGTTCCTAATTATATTTAACCTTTGGCTGAATGATAACTTCTTGCGGTAAACAAAGAGTATGTTTGTTCGTTTATTAAGACGTTCTTTGTAGTCATTTAATAAAAAAAAATACTTTGTTACAGCAAAACGTTTTGACTTCAACCGTTGGTCATTCATTATATGCAGATAACACGAACAAAATATCTTTGTAAAACATTGTGCTTTATTAAGTGTGTTACAATTATTTACAAAAAAAACCAAAGACCCACATTTTAAACGTATATTTTTACTATTCTAGAAGTTATAGACATAGATGTAGATTATGTACCAAAAGAGAGATTTTAAGCGAATGGGTTGACGATAATTGAAGCCAAAAGGAAACGAACAACTCTAAAAAGTCAACAAGCGTTTTAAATGTCACAACTCAAGGGCTTTTCGAACACAGCGATATGCTGAATCCATGATCCAAAGTATTCCTAATTCAGTCCACTAAGAGTTTCCTTATATTTCAAGTTTATAATATATTAGTTATATATACAAAAAATACAATAATATTTCTTATCGAGGCCATACTATTTTGATATCTTACAAAGGCATTCCAAAATGACAAGAGCAAATAAGACGAAAATGGCGCATTTTGACGCCATGTTGATAACAGAAAAAGTTAACTAAGTCAAGGCGGGCGACGCTAAAGGCGACACACGCAATCCGATATTAAAATTAATATTTTCATTAAAGGCACAAAGGTTGCTATGAGCTGGAGTTACTTGAGATTTTCTTGTAACTGTATAGTTGAAGACGCGGTGCCTCGGAGTGAGCAGTATCGAATTGCAAATAAAAAGGTTTTCTAAGCCGATATTCAGATATTAAGTTCTCATGTTATATATTTAATTTTATTGTTTATTTATTATTTTTATGAATATCTCTACTGTTATATACCCTAATAAGAATTAAGTAAGAAATAAAATAACTTACGAGCCGTCTAAGTTCGATCCTAAGTGGTACCTGTACCAATGACATTTTTCATTTTATAATAAAATGAATTGCATTATTCAAGATTTAAATTATTATGATGAAAAAAACCTAGATATAAAAGTCAACATTTTTAAGAATAAAAAAATCTATCATTTAACATTTTTCTCGGCTATAAATCGAACTTGGGAGCGGTTATAAAACGGCCGGTACTTCAGCCGCTTGGCTACGAGGTAGCCAATATAAACGTGTTTATGTTTCAAGGGTTTTAAGGTGAAAGGCATTAAATCTACACTTTCCTTGCAACATTGTTATGGAGGTACCAATTTTATGGCAAACTTGTTAATTGCACGTTACAAAATTGTGCAATGGGCACCGACGCGATGAACACCGTAAACTAAAGGTTATAATAATGAAATATTGCCCGTTAAAAGATTCGTTTACACTGTAAATAAACGCGAGATATGGCGCACGAGCATGCCCATAATAAGTTACTACCATAAATACATATAGTTTTATATAAAACGAATGATTCTAGGAACTAGTGATAGGAAAAGGAAACATCCTTTTCTATCACCTTCTCTGTCCAAAGGTAGGCAACACATCTGTGTCTCATTTGCTTGTTGCGGATGTCTATGGGTAGCGGTCACCTAACATCAGGTAACCCGATTGCTTGTTTGCCACTTCTTCCATAATAAAAACATATTAGCTTTCTTGTTATATCAGATATAAAATCAATTAAATCTTTACGTCTGTAACAATAGTTAACTACAGCTCATTGTATAATATTGTTGTATACAAGCCATTATAATAGAAAGCATAAAAATTCGATTCATTCTCATAAAATAACGAATCGTACGTAACAAACGAAAGTGTTAGGCTTTATTGTTATAAGAAGTATGGAGTATAGCACAGCGACCCCCAATAAATAGCAGCTGTGAACATTTAAAGGGTCCTATAAATATATACAGAGTGCGTGGCAGTGGGCCCCCACGTGCGCAGTAATGGAAAGTTAACTTTAAGAAGATGTTGGCGCTACATCACGTTGAGAATAGTAGTCATTGGATTTAATGTGTACCACGTCTCGAATTATTGTTATGGATGTTAAAATATAGAAGATATTAATGTGATGTAAAGGACATTGTGGAGTGGAAAGCCTATGGGTTACGTGCATTATTTATATATTTAATATTATGTTGGTTGGTGTAACAGTGGTGGAGCCAGTAACAACATCTGTTGCATCTGGGCCGGCTGGACCGGTGAAATACCACGACCTCACAGAAGATAGTAGTAGAAGTATTTCTGCGTTTTGTCTGATGAGTGAGGTGCTGTAGACTTAATTCTACCCTCTTCGCTTCCTGCAGATGCCCATGGAGTCCATTTAATATTAGGGGAATCGCTTGCTCGTTTGCCACCTTGTTCTATTTAAAAAAATCTTTAATTACTTTAATATAACTGAAATTGCGACATAACACTCTAACGTTACAGGTACTACATTTTATTTAACAAATTACAATAACAATTTAGTTTCGGTCGAAGACGGACAACAATCGCGCTAGAGTAGCGGCAAGAATGTGAAAAAAAAATTTTTTATCCTTTTCGGCCAGTTGTTAGTGTAACCAGCCAGTATTTTTGTATTAACAGTTGATTAATACAAACGTTTTTGTACCTGATAATATGTCAGTGTGCTTGCAAAGAGAAGTGGAAGAATGAAAATGGCGGCTTACGCTCAAGTTAAGTGACCATTTATCATTGAACGATATTAAGTTACCAACATTAAGTTACAGGCCCGTGGGTGAGACGTGGGCGACTATTATATACCTTCATAAAATTTAATCATTACCTAAATTCAAGTTTAGTGCTTTTATAAGTTTTATTAAGGTGTATAGCCGAGCCGAACACCTTGGAGCTTAAAAAATCATGCAATCAGTGAATAAAATAATATGAGACGTCAATGCGGTGTGTTTGTACAGTGTAGAAAAGAGTTTAACATAGTATAGTTTCGTTACTCGCACATGCGGGGAGGTGAGACGTGTGTGGGAGGGTGCGCCTTTGGATAACGTTTCATGTTATTATGCACGAGTAGTACAATCGATATTATGTTTTATTAGATAGATCTATCTTATTTTATACCTCTGTATGTTCACCTGTAGCTTTTGTTTACTTGTGAGTCAATTAAAAACGTATCAATTAAACAGAAGCACGACGACAAGACGTTTGAAAAAAGAACTAAAATCCTTACATTAATTCTTATACATTTTGAGGTGTTTAAAATTATTTAATTTATTTAAAGCGCGTCTATTTAGCGGTGACATTCCGCCATTTTCAATGTATCTCGAGGTTCATTTCAATTTGTTCTTATATATTTTTACTGACACTTGAATTACAAAGGCTCAGTCCGGTTTTCGTCGGAATCGAGTCTAAAACATTCCGTGCGCGCAGCCACCGAGACGGGCTCACCCTTTTTGTATACGACCTCATTGCTTCATTTAAATACAACTAGATATTTTGATGATATCTGTGGATCAAGTCATCATCAAACAAAGTATAAATAGCCGATTTGAGTTTTATAATTTTAAGTACATGTAATAATTGCTCAAAGTAACGTTGTAGCATATAGCCCTCTTAACACAAGGAAAGATAATTTAATGATGCCCGTCTACGTAAGAACAGAAATTGCTCTGGGCCCAGTAGTTTGGACTGTGCGTTGATTATATCATCAGATCATCTAAACACACTGAAAGCGTTTGTCCTTCCAAATTTAAAGCTTTTTTTAAATCTATATTTGTTTGTATGTTTAGGTTATTTACGCGGATATGTGTTAAATGAGATAAAGCAAAATACGCCGGAAATACTTCACAACAACTTTATCATTATTTTTTATCACGTAGTTAAACCCACTAAAATATTCAACACAAAATGATAGTGGAACGGTTTATCCCTTCTTATGAAGATTTCTAACCTTCCTTACCTCATTTTTGGAATTATTATTAGTACTTTGAAGTATATATATTTTGAGCCTAGTTGTCTGTATGTATGTTGTGGTGTATAAAACTAAACCAATTAAATGAAGTGATCTAACTTCTCGATTGAGTACATTAGTTGTATGGCATTCCCGCTCTAGTTAAATGCCTACTATTAGTTGTTTGAACACAGTTAAGACAATTGAAGGGCGAGTTATTTTTGGAAACGATTAGTGTGTGCATGCTGTTTGCACGCGATTTGTCAATTTGTCGCTTGATGCGAGTAATAAGGCATGTGCACAGTTAATGCTGTACATAAACTGGGATGTACGGCAGACTTACATAAAGCAATGCTATGTTTAAATAGTACATGAGTATTTTGAATTACCTTTGAACAAAGGATTATGTAAGATTTGTATTCGTTTTTATAAATTTTTGTCTCATCAGTGACAGCCAGATAGAAGGTGCTGGTTATCTGGAGGAAGATGGATAGATAAGGCAAGGATATATCCTTTTTATTGCTTATTTCTGTTTATGCCTTCCTCTGTCGTTAGCCGTTGCAGATGGTTATGGGTAACGGTCATTTAATATCAGGTGAACCGCTAGCTCGTTTACCACCTTCTTTTATATAAAAAAAAACATAGCCTACAGCGAATCCACGTTCATAATCTTAAAACATAAAGTGTACAAAGGTTAAAGAAGGCATTATGAGGCTATTAGCGCTTTAAAATTAAGTAACGTAATATTTTGATGAGAATGCGAATTTATTATATTATAGCCTTCGCTTAGCTTCCAGTGGTGGATGGACTCGCTCATCACTGGTTAGCAGTAGTGTGTCGGCACCCGAAAAGGAAATAGTAATTGCAAGCGGTAACATGTACCGGGAACGGGTCGTAACATTTTTCTCACGGCATTTCTTTCTGAATCTCATAAATTAAGGTAATTTTACATTAAAATGTTGTTAATATGATAATTAAAATCTTTCATTTTTATTGTGCGCTTGTGTTTTAATGAGTGGCGTTTGCTGTGTCTTTATTTTTTTAATATATTACCTTTATATAGTACTATGTATACTAAAATACTTTTTGCAATACCTTAATCCCAGTTTTGTATGAGATACTAGGTATACTAGACATAATTGATTGCGAAACATATCTTCATTATTTTATCTCATTACTTAATATTCCTGACACTAAACAATTGCAACAGAGATTAACCAAATGTGATTGTAAAAAGTTGTGGCGCGATTACTAAGAAATATGCGGTTTAGACCCGATGCGGAAATTCGGCAAGAACTGACCCGACCCGACCACTCTGACAACATTAAAAGTACGTAACTGTTTTTCTAATACTTGATTGTAAGTTGACCGCAACCTGATTTGTGTTTCTTGAATGCGTTTTCAAGCCAAGGTCAAGTTGGAAGTAAGAGATTGGATCTAGGCAGATAAGATACTATGTGAGTTGAGGGCATTTCACCGTTATTCAAATATTTTCTAGAAGCATTCCGATTCTGGAAAATCTATGGCTATTGTCAACCTTATACCATTCACCATCTCTTATTCTTGTCCTATATTTAATTCTTTTTAGTGGTGTTTTTTTAAGTATATCTAATAATATCCATAATGCAACATACGGCATTCGTTAATTCATTTACCAAATTTAAAAATAGACATTATTCAATTCTGTACAAATAAATTTCTTTATCTATTCATAAGTAGAACTTTTGAAGAATAATTAATAAGAAATAGACTCAGCACTGACGACAGAAACAAATTTAAAATCAATATCCAGAGCCTCCCTTCCCTCTCGGAGAGGAGGCCTGCGTCCCTGCAGTGGGGAACATTCTAGAAAAGGCTGATTTATTATTATTTATTTATTATTCAAAGCCGATCTAATCACTGATATATTACTATTTAAGGATAATTTTTTATAAAAACAAAACACAATGTTATTGGGAAATTCGACGCCGTGACACTTGGCGAGTGACTCACTTGATTTCCTTGTAAGTTGCTCTGACGTCAACATTCTCTTTTGTAACATTCTCAACTACAACGATTAATTTAATCATTTGCTCAAAACACATTTATTATTACTGAGGGTATTTTTTTAAAGGAAGTTGGCAAATGAGAAAGAGGTTCACCTGATGTTAAGTAAGTGCTACCCATAGACATCTGCAACAAGCAAATGAGTTGCAGATGCGTTGCCTTCCTTTAATGGACAGAGAAGGGCATAGACAGGAAAAAGGATATTTCCTTTTCCCCGTTAAAACCCTCCCCGTACATTGTTACAGCCATTAGATTATTTAAAAGAAATAGTAGTGGGTAGTATTAAATAGAATAAAGAGGGATAGAGAGATACCACCTATTCACGTTTTCTAACAACGCTTAAAAAAGAGGTTATCAATTCAATAACAGATAGCCTATAAATTAAATTCATAATTTGCTCTTAGGCTTTTGAAAACTGGCCAAAGTCTACCAAGAACTAAGATCCACCCCAGCTTCCGAGTATCACATTAATCTTCCTTATAGCTACAAAGCGACCTCTGTGAAAGTTATGCTACAACGTAAGCCGGACTAACTTTGTCGCTTAAGGTCACCGTGCAACTGTGTGACGTCATGCCAACAGTGTCGTAAGAGTACTGCTAAAATGTAAATTCAATGGCCAAGCTTATTCTCCTCCTTGAAATGTTTATAAAAAGATATCGAATATTTCTCATACTTTTCCTAACATGATCAGTTTATAATATTATTA
>JWHW01042126.1:77321-90557 GCA_000931545.1 Papilio glaucus
CAAAAGGAATATTCCTTCCAAATTTCAAGTGTCTAGGTCACATGGTTCCAGAGATATCGTAATGAGTCAATCCGGAGTCCACTGGATTAGGGCAGCATGGGACCGATCTTTGTGGCAGTCGAGAAAAATGAGAGAGACAGAGATACTTATCGACCTCGTCTTCGTGTGGTACAAAATAAATCCTTACACACGCTAATAACTTGGTCACCTTACACATATAAGGTGTCCAAGCCGAGTTTATGACACTACTTATGTCTTTTTAATGTATCTTCCTGGTTAATATCATTGCAATTTTGCGGTACAGAGTAATTTATGTGAGCGTCGAGTTAACTGCCGGTTATACTGTCATGGCGGCGCTTATGAACGCCGCAGCAAATTGCTCTGACCAATATATTAGTCTATTTTAGGTTACTATGAAAGTATACACGATGAAGTACAATCGGTTAAGCAGAAATCAAAGAAGACAATATGATTATCCAGTCATATACCATACGGTGTCCCACAATTTAATTCATTTGGTTCCAAAGCCAAACGTGAAACGAAAAAAAGACTTCGAACATTTGTCATCCAGTTTACCAATACGCATTTAACTATAAACTTGGAAGCACCACGTGCCTCATGTGCCCACACAAACGCGTCGGCGCTGGGCCACAGCAATTGGACATATTTACAAATAGAGAACAAAGGGCTGCACTGCACATTAGCGGAATCGATATCGACGTAGTTAGACGCGAACAAACACGCACGTCGGTCGGAAGTGAGCGTCGGGAGACGAGACGCACTGCCCGGACGCCGCTGGTCACATTCCTGACACCAACGGTTAAAGCAACTATCATACCTATTATTAAAAAGCTGGCTAACTAGTTGTACTGACGTATATGCGTTTATTTTAAACTACAGAAGCTCAGTTCAATGAGAGCAAACACTGGGATGTAAGTAATCCAAACTAAAGTTTAAATTTCCAATGTTGTTATAGGATTATCTAATACTTACTAGTACTTTAGACTTGACTATGGCTAAGCAACAAATGTGGATGCTTAAGCAGCACCTGAAGGAGCCAGAAAGTTTTATTTGTTAGACAAAGTTAAGGACTCGAGAGCTATCGTTGAAAATCAAATTTACGGTTATAATTTGAAGAACCGAACGTCTATAATTAAAATTAAAAGTCGAGGCGGAAGCTATTAATGTACAGGAATGCGGGTAGCCTGATATAAGGTAAACATTTCATTAACCCTATCAGGATTTTATTGAAGGCGCCGCCTCGGTGATGCGAGGCGGTTACTGCCTAAGCCGCTAGTCTCGATTATAATCTTAACGATAAAAATTCATTAACAAATATATCTAAGTTAAGAAATATCAATCATTTAACATCTATTACAGTGGTCCTAGATATTTAGGCGTAGATCATTAACCATCAGTGATCTAGTCTCAGGACGCCTAATGTTTTCCGCCTCTCGCAAGATAAATTTGGAATATAATGGCTACTGAGAACTGGAATAAGACGATAATCCTAGGAAGTAATCAGCCAAAAGCTTTTACCAGTAACTCTTTACAACACTAACAAACATGGCAACACTACGCAATGCGAATATAGCAAGATATCAATATATAAAGATAATCTGTAATGCATTGTGTCGCATAGTGTTACGTCCGACCGGTCACTGTTGTCACCTGGAATAATGGGGAAGCAGTAGATGCCCACATTGCTGCGTTCTAGTTTGTAGTAATTGCGACGTGACATGTCTCAGTTGGAGGTAAACGGTGTTGAATAGGCTTTTGTACTTTAAAATATTGCCTGGTGTTGTCAAAGCTCATCAATAAGCAATACTTATAACATTATGTAGTGCACACTTTATTCCTTCTTCCAAACCATTCTTAAGTTTTAACTTATGTATACAGTAGTTTCGCTTGGACTTCCTGTAAGCTTGCATAATAACTAGCGTGCAATTAGCAGAAGCACTTCCGTGGATCGTTAAGTTATTAAGTTATCGTAGAACATGCTGCCGTAACTTGTTTCCTTATGCTTCACAACACACGAAGATGCGAAGAAAACTTACCGGCGTGTAAAATGTATATTATGTATTAAGTTATTCAACAGTATATAATATATTAAACGTCCGTAAGCTTCAATCTGAAAGCTTTCAAGCTTATTTTTATTATAAAACAATTTTTTACATAACAAGTCACTCACTTATGACTCTTACCTCTCTCGTATCTTCTACGTCTACGCACACATACTCGTTGATCAAAATATCCCTATGTCTTACAAAATTCAACTTCCCCACCCCCTAAACCTACCTTTCCACGTTAATGAACTATGGTAATCACCTAACACTGTTCACCCAACTTCCTCACTTGCTCAGCTTCAAGAACATTACGAAAGCAGCTAATTATAAAACATCAGCTTTGTATTAACTACTTACGTATCAACGCAAAAAACATAACTGTTTTTACGAGTAATTAAACATTTATAAATTGTTTGCGCAGGACTTACGTACTCATAACAACCTCACAATAAATTTACTCGTAACCAACAAATACATATTCATACATAAATATTAAATATTCCACACTCATACATAAGTATTATATAATAAGAAGTATATATATAAGAAGATTAGATATTCAGAGCGTCCCAAGATGTAATGGAAATCTGAAACCTCTGCATGCTTCTCTGTGTCAAGGTTTAATACTGATTAAAAGGCATGAAAGGAATTTAACGATTCATTATTTTTTTACCTATTTAAGAATAATAATTTTGTTCTATATTTAAATATAGTCGATTTAAAAAAAACATAATTAAACAAATCTATCTACTAATATTATAATCCTAGTAACATTATAAATGCGAAAGTTTGTTTGTAAGGATGTTTGTTACTCTTTCATGCAAAAACTACTGAATGGATTTTAATGAAACTTTACAATAAAATAGCTTATATATATCAGAATAACATATAGGCTATAATTTTTAAAGATATTGTGTGAATTGTCCAAAATATAACGATAAGTGTCAAGTAAGGAAGAAAAAACTCCACCATATGTGAACTATTCTGGTGTGCACTGCAAAAACCGTTAGAGTTACACATATATAATGTATAATGGAAATGTTCACCTTAAATAGTTCTACAAAAAAGCCCGCGACAGCATGTATCTATCTTTTACGCATGAGCTATTATCGCGAAAATAGTGAACTATCTATTAATTATGGGCGGAGGGAAGTTTGCAGGGCCAGCTACGCTCATTTAAATATTTATAAAAAATACTCTAAAAATATTAATAAAATTCGTACAGTTATTAGGTAATAGGTTGTCCAAATAGTTATCCAATTTAATGCAATACATTCTTTATTGGTATATTAAAATATAGATTACTTCTAGAACCCTTATAATTTAGTAACCATTTTTGTTAATTAATGTCCAGCCGCAGACCGCGCACGTATGTGGCAGCCCTACATGTCAAGGTTATAAATAAATCCCAAAGACCGCGAAGACTTCGACTACCATTGTCCCTGCGGTGAGACGCGACGTGCGAATACAATCCCACTTGGCAGACTTACAGGGCTGCCAATAATGATAAATAACAAAACATTCAAACCATTTTTTTTTATATCCGACTGGAATAAGCAGATTTAATCGAAATTCGCTTTTCAACAATGAGATCATAAAATTGAGGATTGAGGCTGTCACCACCAACTGATCGACACCAAGACGCGAAAAAAAATATTAAAAAAACCATTAAATAATTTTTGTAATAGTTGTTATAAGAATGCGCATAATAAAAGACGCAGTTAGTAATAAAGACAACATTAACTTCAGTGATGGAAGTTTTAAAGACTAAAATAAAAAATGATTTTTTATTTTAGTCTTTAAAACTTTGCTCTGTCGCATTACATTAAATATTAATAATTATTTTAACATTTTTGACAACCCTAAGTACCCGCGGGATTTAATAATAAACGCATTGGAACGAGAGCTATTGAGTTACGTCGACGCTTTTTAAACTTTTGTTTTATTGCGGCTTTGAGTGTTTTGAACCTTCAGCGTTGAACAGTAATAATACGTGGTTTTTACCAGATTAAAAATGAAATACCAGAAAAAAAATTATTTATTTCTCAATCAAACATATTTATAACTCTATATTCTCTATATTTAAACATATGACATTTATAATTAGAAACAAACATCTGTCTCGAGTTAATAATTCAAACGGCGGCCACCGGAAACGGCGCGAGTGTGGTCGCAAAAAACTGCCAAAACTATCGACTGTCATACCAAATGACCGCCGACAGCAGACGCATACTAAACCCCTGGAAACCTACCGGCTGGGCTTGACACGATATCTGCATACAATGCTAAGATTATGATATATTAAATTCACTGACATCATCAGCTGAAAAGGATTTATTCGTTGATTTTGTGCTAAAGTCGTCAATCTATGTCATTTACAGAAAAAGATGGCAAACGAGGAAGCGGTTCGCTCGATATCAAGCAACAAGCTAATGGTCGTCTATGTAGAGCTGCGCGTTTAGGGTGGCTCATTATATTTGTAAAAAAAATATCGAGCATCGGACATACTCTAGAGCATCAGTTTAAGATAGAGATTGTTTACATGCAAATAAGTCCATTTGAATAATCAGACGATTTGAGTTTGTTGCAAAGGAGTGCAGGGATCACAAACTTGTGAACAAAACCGACACATCGTAAACGACGGTTTTGTAATAACAATCTTGCTTGCAATCTGAGCGCGATCAATCTTTTTTTTTTTAATGGCAATAGTTCAAGGGTAGATAAGATAATCTAACGATTTCAACAAGCCGAAGTAACACAAAACGTAAATAAACACTAGACCCTTTCCATACCGCTAAAAGTAAAAATTTCATGTGACCTTTTTTTCTTTTTACCATCTAATTTTTAAAATCCAATAGGTCTGCATGACGCTCTAGCATGTACAAGTTAAGCATGTACAAGGCTTATCTGACGTTATTAAACTTGCCCGCTTAACAATTAAACGAAAAGGTTTAGGGATACCTACTACCCCACTGAAAAGGCAACAAACATGTGTACATGATCTCTAGACTGGAATATTAGCCGAATAAATCAACATTGGTAAATGATAATTTATTTCTATCAATAAACATGTTATCACCCGCATCATCAATACGCCCCTAATAGTTTATTCAGCGTGCGAGATATCACTGTCCAACAATTATACCGAGACGTTCATCACAGCACGTACTGCATACAAAAGTTTTTAATCTCGATTCTTACATATCTCTATCGTACATTGCCTCATCTATTAATAACGCTTTGTCTAGATTCGAATTGAAGCAGTATTGTATTCGATACACATAAAAACAATCATTATATATTGTATTATTGATTCAAGTTGCGTACGAATAAGTACAATCTCTCTTATTGGAATTTGTAATACCTTTGAAGGAATTTCGACCGTGTCACTTTAAAAATAAATACTATTTTTGCTTAAGATTTATTTTTGGATTTACGTTAAATCGAAAACAATCGAATGTAACACCAAATCGATATTGCAGTTCGAACGCCTTACTGAGAAACATATGAGGGCATAAAGATTGTTTAGATAAGTTGCAACAATAGTTTACAACTGACATATCTTTTTATAAACCGTTAACCTTCCTGTGGGTCACAATTCGATAATTACACAAATTCAACGCGCTTTTATATACTTCACGTGTAACTTTTAGACGTCCAATTGACTTGAAAATTTCTACACGAATTAAGGCCCGTTGATGAAATTTTTCATACCTTTGCCTTAGTCCTAATATCATTACGATTAAAAAATAATTTTATTTTACATTGAAAATAACGCCATCTAGTAAAAAAATTAAAACATTAATATTTTACATGAGCTTTTTTTAGTTTTAAAATTACTATTAATTTCACCTGCTTGTTTTTACTATATCTAAGCCATAACAAGCTATAATATTACATTTCTTAATACAAAACTACATAAATAAATTCCGAGTCAGCGACTCAGGGAGCGATCTTAAAAAAATCTAGTTTTAATCGTATTTTAACTACATAAACAATGATAATTTTTAATTATCATACAATCTGTATGAAGAGATCATACAGCGTTTGCTGCACAATGCAAGAAGTTGCACATGTGAACCCGGCCCAATTGAACTGGATTTCTCCGCGACCAACGAGAAAAAAGTACACAAAGAAGCCGTTTTCACACGGTGCCACTCGCTATATAAAATATAATGTATCTGTCTGTTAAGTCTATCCTTATAAGGATATTTGTGCATCAGATTAAAAATGAAATGAACAATTAAATTCAATGAAATTACGTTTCAAATCATTTGGATTTATTTTAGTCTTAGAAAATAATATGTCTGTATACACTTTTGTATTGAAGCGTATAGATATAGGCATTCGCTATTAGATTTCATATATGACAGGACTAGAACCTGTCGTGAAAATACAACAAAGATACGTGCTACTAACGTAAGCATCAATATAACGTGATAGGACGGATAGATCTAAACTAAAAAAACATTATTAATGCATAAAATTTCACAAAGTTTGTTCACTTCTTGGTAATCAAACAAAGGGACAAAAAATACATGAAGGAAATATGAAACTAGAATAAAAGTCGTTAGTCTTTCAAAACCGTCGTTTTCGCAAAACATACACTTTGCGTTGTATACAATGAACGTAATTACTCTTGGGAAATGTGATTTTTGTCTAAGCGGCGCAATTCAAGCGATTAACACACATAAACATGGCCTGCGTCTTATAATGAACTCAGGCATGTGATCTTCGAAAGCTAACGCCAAGCTCAAACCTAACCTCAAAAACTATTTCGAAATATTCTTAAAACCTAAGATAATTCCGTTAAAGGAATCTCATTACACTCAACTCATACAAATTCACAGTTCTTATTTTATTTATAGCAAACTAGCTAGTCACACCCGGAGTCGTTTTAAATTCACCTGGAATATTACGTTACTCCTGGATAACACTTGACCCATTACAAACAAACAAATATCTTGATATTAGATATGTATTCAAATATTTATAGTCTTCCTGTCCAAACTCTGATTATCGTTAAACTGAAAAATTTTAGTTTTCGCCATCTTTGATGAATTTAAAACGACATGACATAATTCTCTTGCAAGTCGATTCATGAATAATTCATCTAGCTATACTTACATCCTTTAGCGCGTTAGTTTGTCTGTAAATGGCAAAGTGGAACAGCGAGCGTCAACCTAGGGCCAGAATAAGGAAGCCGGGATCTTCTCGAACGTCTTAAGTGACGCCGAGCGAAGTTGATTCCACTCAATTAGCGAGTAATTGGAACTCGCAGTAGCTATGTAATGCGCCGCGTCCTTGCCTGCGCTGTGACGCATTACCGGGTAGATGGTTCAAAGTTAATTGTTAATTGGGATAGAATAGCTGTTAAGAGCTTTGGAAGTTTCCATTGTTCTTACAAACAATTAAACTGTACTAATTGGGTAATTTTTAATTACATAATGTATGTAAAACTAGATAGACTGACGTAGATCTAACCCAAGAATCGTCACAAAGATCCTTTGACCAAAGCTTACGTATGACAGAGTCGTTATTATCTCTCCAGTCTCATGTATCGTCAATTATTAATATACCCACAATGGATTGTTGATAAAGCACGGTTTGTTTACTGGTAACACAACACCAGTGGACAATATCCTACAGTGCAAAGCTTGCACGCACTATAATCGCCAGCCTGTCATAGATTATGGCTTTATTTTTCAAAATGGCGGGTTGACGATGAGAATAGGATTATTATTAGAAGTAGATTATGTATTACGAAAGAACGAACGGTTTGTTATGTATAAACGCACAGACCATACTACTAGGCTTTGAGACTCGAAAATTGTCACAGAAATTTATGTTATTACAGGCGAGCGAGTACTAAAAAAAGGATTTTTCTTCCCTTATTTTTTCATCCCCTAAATGTCTAAAGTAGGGGATGAAAGGACGTATAGAGTAACAACCAAGCCGAAGCCAAGTCGCTAGTTCATTGCATATTAACAGACGACCTCGTCGATTGTTATTTAACTTATATTACTCTGTCAGTTGTGTATGCGCAACGTTTAGTAGTTTACGTTAGTAGTAGACGAACAGACGCGCGAACATTTTCATAATTTGTAGAATTTAATATTTTATGTATATGCTTATTGGTTCACCCTGACAATATCACTTAAGTCTGCATTACTTAAGAATGACGTCACGACCTATTCGTTTCATCTAACCTATATTATGGTATTGACAATATGATTATAAAATAGAGATCGGCAAGATCGGGTTGCCGCGATGTCAGCCACCATTGTGCTTGGCGGCACGTATTTTATTGTATAGGGTTCAACGCACGATGGTCACATAGATTAATAGCGTACGACGCGCGACACGCGCTTTACAATAAGGTTATTACAGCACAACCATAAAGTTCAAATCAAATACAGCAATATTTGACTCCATTATATTATATTGAATTGCTACATAACGAAACTTAACATGCATATTTCCACAAGCACATTTGTTGCAGATGCGTTGATTACCTTTAATGTACAGAGGAGGTCATAGACAGGAATAAGGATATTTCCTTTTCCCCTTTAACCCCCCGTTCTCATCCTATCCTTATGAGGAAAGGGTGGGAAGGGGAAAAGGCCTGAAGTTAGGCTTCCGGCACCTCACTCATCAGACGAAACGCAGAGTACTTCTTCTTCACGCCTGTTTTCTGTGAGGTCGTGGTATTTCACAGGTCGAGACGGCCCATTCGTGCAACAGATGTTGTTGTTGCGGGCTCTACCACTGTTAACTTTAATAAATAGGAAGTAGCTTTCTAGTAGGTAATTCCTACTAACGATCGGTGCGCCCTCTGTCGCACTTCTTGATGCAACTTAATGACTTGTATGTATTTTATCACCAATAGATAAATACGTAAGAATGCCACGCGGTGCAATGTTTTGACATCGCTTTAACTGCGTTTTAATAGATCCCATAAAACACGTTTGAGTTATGGTGGAAAAAAACTATAGTTAACGTCGTATCTTCGTTTTATCGGACGACACAAACGGACAGACAGCCTGTTAACAACACTACGGACCTACACATCCTAATTTATACACAAACGTAAGCCCACACATAATTACGTTTTATATTCTTTGCTTTAAATGTATGCTGGCAACATTATATAACTCAAAATTATCTCGTCGCCCTTTTCCCACTCATGTGGGGTCGGCACAGTATGATTTTACATTCTGAATGATTATAAAATGGATTGGTCGTTATCAAATAGTTGTTAAAGAATTTGTCAGAAATTTAGGAATTGACAAAGGTCAATAAAGTTAGTAACACATGTTGACTTTAATATTACCTATTACGTTTCAATCGTGTAGCCGATAAATAATTCTGCCGCGTTTATTTATCTAATCAATCGATCTGACAGCCGATACCTAACCGCCATTATTCAAATACGCGCCATTTCCCTTTCCCGCCAAATTTAAATTGAAGCATAGCAACATTATATTATTACAATTTAAACGATTCTTAATAATAACATTTAAATACGATATAAAAATCGATGTTTACTTTTAAGTTTTTAATAACTATAATTAACTAATTGGAAAAATGTAAAAATAACAAGTCACTTGTCAGATGTAAATTTTAACGAAAATAGATCTCTATTCTTAGCTCCATAAAGTGGATTATACTTTAATTTAACCTAATGCCACAGTTTAAACCAAGCACAAGTAAAAGACAGCAAGCCAATATCAGTCTTATCTCAATAGATTTACGGTTGATTAAAAGTTGTATGTGTTCAAAAGCCCTATTCGCATCCAGTAGTACGCACGCGATGGTATCGCACGCGGCAGTAGAGCGTGGCGCCGTATTAATTTACTTCAATTGCCGACGCCAGCTGCCCCAACATGAGATTATTTAGCAGATTCAGCTAAAAATATACGTACAGTTAAATAACTAGATCATCAGGTCAAGCCAGCACCTGACGAAAATGGAGCCCTTGACCTATGCTACTCTCACAGGGATTTGGGCTAAATGCATTTGGAAGTACCAAATACCCTATTTAAGCTCGATTAAATACATTTTCAAAACAGAAGCTATCATCAACTTTAATTTATGAATATTACAATTTCTTTTAATAATTCAACTACAGAAGCTTCGTTAATTTATCTGCGCGTTTAAATTAGTTCTCACGTTGTTGAGACTTTATTTTTTTATAAAGCCTTCTATTGACTGACTGCACAGTTAAATTACATGCAAACATCTGTATGCAAACAGCTTATCTGCTGCTAACTCGTATCAAATGTTTTCTCAGTGGGGTTTAACCCATTTTGTTGTTTGCGAGCGATTGTACAGTCACATACAAAAATTGTTCAAGCAAACTTGCTACAGGACATAAGACTTTCCAATATTGTACCGCATTAAATACTAAATGGCTAAAATAATAACCGAAGCGATGATGATTCTGAGTCAAAGTGCCAAAGTCAATCTCTAATACTAATTTTCGACATTTAATTACTAATAAAGGATTTACTGACCTCCTTGTATTTACTGACACTTGGCTCAAAAAAAGTTACAATATGCGCTTAATAGCTTATACTTTACTAATTAATTTTACACGCGGTTATCCTCTGGCGTTTGTGCACGCGAGTGTACCGGGCGCACTTACAACGATGTTATCTGCCCGCTCAGCCTTGGCGGGCGGCGGATGCTGGCCCCACGATATCTAGCCAAATACCAACAAACATCAAAACGCCTTGTCGAGGGCGAAGCAGTTTCTAAGGTCCTCTTTTCAATGTCTTTAAATAAATTAGAATATAAATATTTTCATTTAAAATATGAATAATTGTATGTGAGTAATTAGATTAGCTATATAAGAGATTTCTCAGTATCTATTGACTCATCATATCTCTGGAACCATATTGCCTAGAGACTTGAAATTTGGAAGGAAATATTCCTTTCGCCGAGTAGAGGTCAGCTAAGAATGGTTTTTACGAAATGCCTCCCGCAAAGGGGGCTGCATGGGCGTTAAATAATTAAGGTAAGAACGAAGTTTGTCGAGCCTGCTAGTATATAAGAATACTAAAAAATGCACAAATGACAACACTACCGACAAACAGACATTCATTCAATATGCATGTTTATTAACATATAATTTTAATATAATAAATTATAGCCCTCGTTAAATTTAAATCAACATGAGTTTGCTTTTAAAAAGTGATTGCGACTTTCTCAAAGTGATTAAAGCTTTTGGACAAGGGCAACGTCCGCCGACGGAATTCTTACCGCGGATGTGAACCCCGGACTGTATGCAGCAAAAAACGGACCGAGTCGCCGTATTTATTGCCGAATGTAAGAGATAACACTAAACGACTTTTGGTTTATCGAGTCAACGAAATAAACAGTGTACGACCTTGTTTTATTTGAAATTTTGACGACGGGAAAAATTCGGTTGGAAAAGTACCAAAAATATTTTAAATACAAAATTAACGTTGGTTATGTACAAATTGTCATATTTTTACATACCCTAATAAATACAACAGTGTACCGTAAAATGAGTTTATAGTGAATCTAGATAAGTAAGAGTTATCCTAAATGAACTACATTGATACTTATAAATCTTTATTAAGTTAAGTTAAGTTTAGTTATACATTAAAAATGTGTAACTGGCGTAAAAGAAAATATTTGTAACACATTAAAAACCATTTAAAAAACTACACTAGAAAACTAAAAAAATTACAGTTTACAGTTCTCTTCCAGTTAATTCCGTCAAACTACGTAAATCAAGCAAACGACCGTGACAAACTCGCAATTATGGATGCCTGAAGTTTTTTCCGACTCTGCTCACGCCACGTCGCGTGCGGCGTGAAGAATGCCAATATTTATATTCATTAACTTTCGCCCGAGCGGTATTCGTGTATCTTATTAATTGCAACTGCAGTTGATTGTGGACAAGCTTGTCTTAACTTATAAAAAACACAAGTGAAAACAAAAAAACAGGCGGGAAGGCGCGACAATAGTCCTAAACAGAATAAATGATTAACGAAAATAAACCCTTAATCCTTAACACTAAAATTCTAAATTGAATACAAGAAAAATAAATGCACAAAAAGTTCGTCGAAACTGTTCCAAATTCAAATTAGCATGAAGTTTTGACTTCAAAAATTAAAAAAAAATAACTACCGGCCAATGAATAGGCTTCCACCCTGTTCTACCGGGTTGTAAAGTGTACGAGTCCGAAACGATCGACCGAAATCCTTCACGAAAACCTAAAATCAAGCGTTCCTCCAACAATATGTATTCTTTTCAACCATATTGAGACACAGCTAGGCCCTTAAATCACTAGAACTAGCGTCGTAAATTAAGGACTAGAAAGTTGAACAGAAAGAAGAACTGATGCCAAACATGAGGAATTTGATCAATGAGGTTATAATATGCCTGCGTATGCGCCGGGTGAAGGCAACGTCCATGATGTAATGACTTACGCTGCGCAGATCTTTAAGTACTTTATTGTTGTCGGAATTCTCTCGAATCGATGTCGCAAAGAAGACATTGTTAACATCCATGTGAATGACTTTAGTAAGTGAAAAGTAAGTCTAAAGCTGCAAGTTCCTATACTAATGAAACGTAGGGTTGGCTACGTTTAACTTAAAATTTATTGTTAAATTAAAGAAAGTATTTATTCACAATTAACAAGACGTCGAGTCAAGACGTCGATCTTAGAAAAATAGAATCGTGATCAAGTTTTAACTGGATCTGAAAGCTCCACGATGCCGGCAATGTGTAATGGCGCGCGAAATGTCGCAAGCACCACCCACGAGTAGCGTGGGAGACTCAAGTTGCCATTGCATTGTGATCCGACCAGTTCTCACACAAAAACCTCCGCAAGAGCCATCTGTAGGAGAGCAGCGGTGCACAAATCTCGGGGAATTGTAGATCCCTCCAAAACTAAACTTATAACAAAATTGTACGAACAATGGAACTTCACATGGTGCAAATGTAGATTTTTAATCTCACGAAAAAAAAGTGATAAAAGTAGACCCCAAGCTTTGAACCTAAAAAAAATACAAATTTAATAAAAAATAAACAGTTTTAAGAAGAGATAAAAAACTCATCGCACGACATTCCTGATGAGAGGCGTCAAAAGTAGTAATTCCTCGAAGCGATCCTAAGCAAACAAGCGAGCGACAAA
>JWHW01042126.1:134045-146681 GCA_000931545.1 Papilio glaucus
CGCCTGCAGGACATGGGTGATGGTGCGCGGGACGCTAGTCTGTTATCCGAATGAGGCGCAGCTTGCCAGCCTGTAGCAGCACCACGCCCGAGTCATTGTCGCCGCCGCAGTAGCGCGACGACGAAAACACCGAAATCAGCTTGCCGCGCAGGTTGCACTGTCACCCAATAAATGTAAATGAGTCTTACATTACTAGATTAAATAATTTATGCAGTACAACCTACATATTATGATGAATCATAAAATGCACAATTTTTTTCAAATAAATTCATTATCTTTCATCGATAAAAATCCAAATGCCATCCGTTCAAATTTTATATTTAGTCTGTGTCAAAAAGTGAAGTTCAGCAGCTCAATTCTCTTTTCCCGCTCTTTCTTCTCACTTAACCGTATAATATTTGTTATATAAACACATATAAATATGTAACGATAATCAATTAACGTCAGGTGATCTGTTCTTTGAATCCCTTTTCTATTCAAAATAGTATTGTTGCCATGAATCCGTTCTGATGCAGCTCGTGCGCGCGCACGACGTGGGTGAGAGAGTTGGCGACCAGGAAGCGGTCGAGCGCGCGCTGGTCGAACACGTGGCCCGTGCCGCGGCGCGCGTTCACCGCGAACCCCTCGTTGGCAGACAGCTCCATCGCCAGGGACGCTGTTATCTTGTTTGCCCTGGCACACAAGCAATATATTAACTTGAATTAGAAAACTCGACGTATATATGATACTACAAAACGTTTCCTATCTAGCGGATGGATCGAGACATGTGTTCAAATCATATATAATTTTTTTTAATAAGCATCCAACAGCAAAAACAACCAGATCTGTATAAAGAAATTATTCATCTCCATTATGCAAGTCCTCTCACGTCCCTGCTAGTCGTAAACCTGTTCCAATTATTACTAAAAAAACCTCACTTGTCGCCCGCATCCAATGGACGCCCACTTCCTTGTCCGAATAATCTGTCCACCCTGACGGAGATCTCATATAAGTCCTTAAAAATGTCTGAAATTCGTGTTACTGGTAGTCATTAAATAAATAAGAAAATATCATGTGAGAGTAACTTGACGGGGTCGTTCCAGAGCAGCTCCCAGGCCATGTGGCTCTGCGCGGCGGGGCGCGGCAGCGGCACCGGCACGCGCTGGATGGCCGACACGCGCGGGCACACCCACGGCGGCGGGATGCCCCCGTGGCAACAGAACACCTGTACGTGCAACATTACTTACCACCTAAATAACTATAAAAGTCTTAGTATACCGAACACGGGTCTATGGTTAGTTAATAGTTATGTTTTTTAATGGGTTATCGAACACATTGGAACAAAATTTATCATCATCGGGTTCCCTCGATGATAAAATAAATAAATATGCGCTCACGCCCGTAACCCAGAGGGATAGGCAGAGATCATGGATTTCCATTTGGCGCGATCCTGGCACACCTCTCTCGCCTTCTCGACATTCATACATCTACGCATACATGATAAAATATTCGTGGAATTACCTTCTCATCGACGACGGCGGCGAGCGGCAGCACGTCGAACACGTTGTTGATGGCGTTCCAGATCTTGACGCCGTCCACTTCGCCAAACTTAGTTGTGCACTCGCTGCAAAACATCACAAAGTGAAGTAAAAGTGACCTCATGGAAAAGTTAATAACAACTTGCTTACCGCTTCCATGTTTACTGCCGCAACTAAGGTTAGCTTTTTTCACTTTTATTTTTTTGTTCTCCTGTTAGATTGTGTACGAAATGAGAGACTAAAATAAAGAGTATGATTTAAAATATGACGTTGAAATGGTACGTACGTGTAAAACGTGAACATAGTCTGTATGTCCCTGGTCTCGTGGTTGCCACGCACGAGGTGCAGCGCTCGTGGGCGTTGCATCTTGGCGGCCAGCAGGTACGCCACCAGCTCCACGCCCCACGCGCCGCGGTCCACGTAGTCCCCTAGGAACAGCAGTCCCGCCGGCAGGAGCGCCGCGCCCGCCGGCCACAGCCGCGCCTCCATCGCTAGCAGCGCCGGCAGGTTCCCGTGTAGGTCACCTGCACACTACCAGCTATTAGTTGTGCACCGATGAAGGTGCAAAGAAGAGAAGAGTCGCTGGTATATATGCAGAAAAAGGTTTGCCTAAACCGCACTTCACAGGCCCATTCAAACAACGGTTATCGGAGCTCTGTCACGGTCCCAGCTGTAGTTTTAGGTCATGCCGGATACAAAACATAATTGCTTGCTGACCGATAGCATAAACAGGAGAGTCGAGTCGCAGCAGGCGCGGCTCCGCGGTGCAGATAGCCTGCACGGCTTCCGACAGCTTGAGCACGGCCGCGCCCAGCGCCGCCAGCTCCGACGGGTGCGCCCACGAGTACGCCGACTTCACCTTCAAAATAAACCATCTCAATATGCTATTGTACAGAAGGAAGTATTCTACCAATTCGGTTGGACTAAAATAACTACTTAAAAATAAACATTTAGGCTGTACACAGTACACACAAGTTTGGGCGTATTGATGGCGGAGGCGAAGTAGTGCACAGCGGCGAGCGTCTCCGCCGGACTGGAGTCCGCCGACAGCACCTCAAGCGACGTGGACGACAGCGACAGCAGCTTGGTGGTCGACGCGCTCACCGCTTCCTCTGTAACGATGACATGCTGCATGAATTAGGCTATGTCCACGTCGGTTATCTATACGGCTAGTTATACAACTTGTATTTTAAAATTAACAAAAGAATTGAAGTTTCTTTATCAAGAGACCTCATGCGTCCATAGACAAATATAGCCAGTGGTGACGTTGCCATACCCTCGAAGCAGTCGAGGCGCAGCACGGCGGGCGGCGCGTCGTGTTCCAGGCGCACCACGCACGTCGCCAGCGCGTACTCCTCGCGCCCGCGCCGCCAGCTCACGCTGTCCCGTGCTTCCAACTTCTCGATCTTAGATTTCGACGGACGCGTTTCTTCAACTGTCTCCATGTCTGTGTAATACCACTTATATGTACGCTCTCACGTATTGGAACTATATTGGATAGGCAGAGACAACCATCGGTGTTCGCTTTTCACTGATTCGGTTAAGACAGACAGGACAGACAGACAGGGAAAATGTGGATCTGTGGCATAACAACACGAAGTTGTTGCATGTTGTAATCGTATAAATACACGGGAGTCTTGTAATTCTCAATCAATAATATAATCCCGAGCAGTGGTGGCTCAGTGGTTTAGGCTCTGACTTACGTACTGTAGGTCACAGATTCGAACCCAGGCGCTGTATTTTGTGTAAATTATTTCATCACTACTGCTCCAAAAATGGTGACGGAAAACATCGTGAGGAAACCGGCATGTCTTAGAATCACCAAATTCGAAGACATGTGACATCCACCAACCTGCAATGGGACAGCGTGGTGGATTACGGCCCCTTCCCTCTCTCAGAGGGGGCCTGTGTCTCTGCAGTGGGGAAACATACTAAAAAAGGCTGGTTTATTATTCTATTTAATATAATCTCTAAGTGAAACTTTTAAGCCGTTTGTCGTGAAACATATTTATTCCTTCCTTCAATACTTGTCAGTGCTGTCGATAAGATGAATATAAATTACTTTTTTGTTTGTAATTTTTCAAAATATTCTAGCAGTCTCAATATTATCGTGGAATTAAGTCGTATTTTTTACTTGCAATTACAGTAACGATAAAGGTTTTCGCACAGAAAACTCGACTCCGACTCAACTCAAAGTAAAGTATAGAAATGTAAACTTTATATCGCAGTCCTTATGGTTTAATTTTCTATATTTCGTTTAAATAGGGTACGACGTGTGGACCACTAGTGGTGAATTTTACAACTGACATTCCACCTTAAGGAACACGACATAAAGCTGACATTTCTGTGACTCAAGTCGGAGCAGAGTCGGAGTCAAGTTTGCCCAATAAGCGAAGACCTTCCATAGATTACAACTACATTCTTCTTCACTTATACTAGTTGGGTGTCATAGAACTATTAAACGTTTCGACTCACCAAAATGTGTCGTACTCTTGACCGAAGCCGACTTCGCCATGCAGTCGCGCTCCCTGGAAATAAATATCACCCCGTTCGTCCAGAACAATGTACGTACCTGCTTTTTTAATTTTTTATTATATTACAAGGATGGAGACTAGCCGTAGTCTAGAGGTCGGGGTACCTTAGTTTGGCTTCTGAACCTTAAACAACTCAATATGTAAATAGCCGAGCTAACAGGCATCATATTCTCAGAGGAACTGACAATATAGCGTCAACTTACTGCAGATCTATGACATAGCCTAGGATGCTTCGCGGCGCCCGCAGCAGGGAGCTGGTGCCGCGGATGCGCAGCTCGCGCACGGCACGCAGGAAGTCCACCTGCAGCAGCTGGCTGTTCGGCTGCAGACCCAGTTGCCTTGTCGTGGACAAACAGCTCGATGAAATGTCGTACAAAATTAATACGGCGTAAAAATATATAAACTGTATTTGTCACAGATGTATATTCTTCGGGGGTTTCATGCTGTAAGGATAGACACTGAAGAACTTGCCCTTGTCAGTCTGACAGCACAGTGTGGGCAGTGTGGACCACACTACACTCTGCCTTGACTCGGCAGTGATCATTTTTCTGCACTGGTAGAAAATGTTTACTGCCTTTTACTATTTGCAACTTGGCAATTCTTTTTTTTCTGCTTCCTAACAATAGAGTTAGTAGTTAGTAGAGTTTACTACTATTGATGCTACTACTTCCACTTCTTGGAAAATGATGCTCTTTCTTTACATCCCAAGAACAATCCTGCAACGTTATCTTATGGTGTTATTCCTTAACATCAGGTGAGCTTCCGCTTGGTTAAAGCAGATAGTTGATATTGGCGGTACTTATAGCAGAGGTCGACGTCCCGCACGACGCTGAGCGCGTCTATGGAGAGCTGGCGGGTAGCGCGCGCCGCTGCCACCAGCTCCTTGACCTCCACGTACTGCAGCTTCTGGTCACGGTCGCCGTCGTAATATCTGGAAAATTGCACGATGTGGTTAAATTATTCACAGTAGACCTTCACGATTGGTTTGATATTTGCGTTGTGATGGGAGACTGGCTTGACTAGGCGTACCTAAAGATGTACCGGCAGCGTATCTCAGCGGGCAGGCCGCTGTGGTGGGTGACGGGCTCGGTGGCCGCACTCCACAGCACCAGCTCCATGAAGGATAGCCCACCGCGGTTGCTAACGTCTGCAGACCTAAAAGTTTTATGATTAATAAAATGTTTGTAACGATTGGAACGTTCAACTGGTAGGTATAGAGAACAGAACAGAACAGAACGTTCAACTGGCAATATTGTGCTACCTAGAATTAATTATATTTGAATCTATCTTTGATAGTCTAGTTCCTGGTGGAACCACCACGACAGTTTCTAAGCCTTTACTATGGTATGTACATCCCTTACCATAATCAGGTTTCCGGCACCGACGCGGTAGATTTAAGTTCTCAAAAAAGTTGAGGCACGGTACTTTTGTATTCACAGCCCCAGTGTAATCACCTTGTCGCTCGCCGGTGGTAACTGTTCTGTTAGAAGTTACCTGAAAAGGCTGGCGCACACGGTGCGGTGCCAGCCGACGTCCAGCATGAACTGAGTGAACGCGTGCTGGCTCATGTACAGCACGGGGAAGTTCAGCGTCACGAACTCGCGGAACAGCCGCATCTGGTCTGCGGGACGATACTATAAGTAACGACTCATAGGGCTTCGTGCTAAAACGTCTGTTCGGGAAAATCTTTATACTTTGATTTCATTTGGATGGCTAAATAATTTAAGTACTTATCAACGGTTTAGTAGTATCTATTAATATTTATCATTAACCACACAACATCCCGTCTACCGCTTGTTAGATTGCCGCCTTCTACTATAAAACATTCATAGTGTATGTATTGACCCTCCTTGGTGTAGTTGGCCGCGGTGAGCAGCTGCGTGTTGGGCGCGGCGCTGGCGGCGGCACCGCCGGCATCCTCTGCGCCCACCATCACGCTCTCCTCGCCCACTTCTATCAGCTGCCCTTTATCCAGGTCCTGTAACAAATGGTCTATAGTAACGACATTATGACGGAATATCCCAGAAAGAGATTTGAACAGTGGTAGAGCCCGCAACAACAACTTCTGTTACACAAATTAGCAGGCTTGATTGGTTAAATACCACGACCTCACAGAATACAGGCGTGAAATACTGGATACCTAACTCTGGTCCTCTTTTCTTTCCCAACCTTTTCTAATAAGGAAAAAATGGTGAGGGGGAGAAGAGGATAGGAAAGGGAAATGTATATTTTTCTGTTAATACCTCCATAACTGCACTTACGGCTAGATCACCTTCTTTGAGCGCGTCCCCGGTGAGCATCTTCGTCAGCAGCAGCAGTTCGGGGGAGCGCAGCGCGCAGTGCGCCTGCAGCCGCTCCAGCTCCGCCTCGCCCACCCATTGTAGTCGGAAGCGCGCGCTCTACAACACATTGTAAGCATGCTGGCACGCATCTCTCGCTTTGACATACATCCATCACATCTAAGACACTATGCTCGTCGGTTGCGGTTATTCTTAATTTTTTTCATTATCGCCTTTCATTAGTAATTTACCAATCTAGTCGACATAAGTATACGTCTCGCACGTCTGTCTTGTCAAGTCTTGCCACTCTTCCTTTTTACCATTTGGTTCGAGCTTGGTGAATGAACTTTACATGCATACTTTTATGAAGTAGTTTTCTACAAATATTTCACATTTAAATTCTAGACTCTTTTAATCATGACACCATTAAAATAGTAGAATTGAGAACCATTTTTTTTTACCTTTACCAATGTAAAGCTGAAAGAGCAGTTCCTCCAAAGCACGTCTACAAGCCGCCATATTAGTCTTACATAGACTGTGTCTTTATAGACACTTCTATTTCTTTTAAAAGGTTTTACATCTGCTATTTTTCCGACAACCTCCTCACATGGAGTGAAACTGTTCCTCATATGTAGTGTTCAACCGAAAAATACGCTAATACCAATTCATTCAAACCTTTCTTATTAGATTATAACGCTTTGAGGTTAGTATACAAACTTACGGGTTTAACTTTTAATCGTTTCTTAGCATCAGCTCTGATGGTGAGCTTGTAAACGGCGTGGTAGATGCAGGGCGAGGGGTGACTCGGCAGCCACACCTTACTAACGCGCAGGGGGGATAGCTGCGAGCCGCTGTCCATACCGAACATCTGAGGAACCGTCCAAAACATCTTCTGTTAGGATTCCAACATTTATCTGGTTAGGTTCTCAAAGCTGATGAACATTTTTTATTGTACCAACATTTTGTCAACAAGTTATTCAAAATATCTGCAGTTACTATAACAACATTTATTAAGGTAAAACTTCTTTTGGGACGGTGTGAATATGAATTTATGGAACGAAAAAATATCAGGTTTTATTAAACGAACCCTTTCGTATCATAAAAACTGAAATTATTTTATTTTTATTACATAAAACCTGTAACGATTATTTTTATATTGAATCGCGCAATTTGTATCTTTACTAAAACGTTACTTTATCTTTCTCTTTATTTCTTTCTTTATCTCTCACCCTCTCTTCCTCTCTCTCCCTTTTTCCTATATCTCAAAAAATTGACGGCCAATTACTGGCTCTCTCTCTATTTCTGTTCACCATCTCAGTATTTTTCTTAATCTATTACAAAATAACCAGAATATAAAGTATCACTTTGAATTTCAAATCAATTTGAAAAAATCGTAGCGTTCGAGAATCGATCATAGACTATCAGCAGCATTTTTTTTTTGTCTTTGCGGACCAAAAAACCGATTACTTGACCAATGAATACCTCAAACAGTATCTTATGAGCTGTCATTTTCCAAGAATTGTTTTCCGATTTATTTGATGGTATCCAATATTCGCCGCTTGCTTCTTTCAACAACAGAAACGATTTGTCTGAAGTACAGTAAACCAGTAACGAGACCACATCCTGCAACTCTCTGTAATGTTTAAACATTATTACGAAAAATTTATTATAATTTAAATTAATCTGTGTGAAACGTCTTAAACGTTTTATGTCATTCATGCGGCGAGCAAAGGTACAAGAATCTTACTGCCACTAGTAAGAGAACTTAGAATAAAATATCGTTGAATATCTACTGGTCTTCTTCTTCTTGGTCGCTTCACTCTTGTCACAGTGGTACTGGTATATATGTTAAATCGAATCCAAATATTTATTATCAATAAATCCACATCTGAATGAATGATGAATGATCGCTGAAATTGCCCTCTTACTCCTGTTTCACCCTTCATACTTCTAAGGAGCAGTAGCAAAAGTGTGTGTAATATCAAAATAAAATTTCCATAATCAATACACGTGATGTATATACGGTACTTTAAAAATGGAAAAATACAATTTTAAGATTATTTTGTCTGTCTGGATGTTCCGGGTAATCCCAGAAACGACTGAACGGGATGGGACTTTTACTAGAAGATAGGTAGTATTGTAAGGAATAACATAGGTTTTTTATAGCGCGGCCGCGAATCGATCCCACTCACCCGGAAGAAGGACCTCCGATAGGTCCGAAACTTATCGGTACAAAAATACCGAAGGAAAAAACGCGAACGTGAGTAAAGCCTTTTGTTATAAAAAGTTAATGAATAACATAGGCTTAATTTTAGCAATTGAATTTTAGAAATTGTGAATAAAAATTACCCGTTGCCGTATAAAAAGAACCGCCCGCTACCTGTACTAAATAACAAGAAATTAAAAAAAAAGACAGTTTGGATGATTTTAATATCCCTAGCTTATGAAAAATTTATTCATTAGAAAAATAAACTATTACAAACGTTAATTACCTATACTATGTTACATAGGTTACATGCCACTGAGCGCAAGTTCTAATTTGCCCTAAACTAGGTTCTAAAATTGTTGTTAAAACCGTATTAACAATAATTTATAACTCTGTGTATATAGTTTTTATTTTAACTTCTGCTGACAAACATTTTTATTCAATTAGTTTAATAATGCGCCATCTATTAATAAACCGTACAAACTATTTGCTAGATTCTAAAAATGAATAAAACATTATGTTGGTTTGTTTTCTTAAATTTAAATGTGCGCCATCTATTAAGATTTTTAAAAGCGATCACAATTTTATACCTATATATTTCAGATGTTTATTTTATTTATTTATTTCTATATTCCATTTTTGTTACGTAATACCAAAATGTTTTTTTTCCTGAATTGTGAACTAATATGAGCACTGTTGTACTATTTTGCATCATTTGGATTATTTTTGTTTCGCAAAATTCAAAGACGGGTTGACGAAATCAAGAATTTGAAACGAATTAAATATTTTCGAAACTAGATCGTATTTGTTTTGGTGGGTACTTTAATATTTTTTCTTAAGCTAGGTGATACATTAATTTTGAAGCATTTGTAAAGTATTGATCTGAATGTTCGCATATAGTTTAGTACCTAGATATATTTACTGTGTGACGTAGTGATCACGCCACCTTTTCTGAGCACTAAGTCTATTCTGATTGGTGGATGTCCCCACCCCTAAGCGAAAGTGGGATACATTCAACATATCTAGGGTTGCAATAAGGGAACTACACTTACATCGATTCTGAATCGAATACAATGGCATCAACAGTACTATTATTTAATTATTATATAATTGCCCATTATTTTATTATTAATAATTGCAAAGACTTTTTAAATTAACACAATATCGAGAACGCAAATTTTAAAAATATTGAAGAAATATGACCTTGGAATTAGAAATAAGAATTAAATCGATTAATTATTGAGTTGACAGAAATACAAAGCGGCACAACACTAACTACACAGACAGTTCGAATTTGCAGTTTGCAGACGTTTACCTTCTGTTAGTGTTTACTTTCAGTTTATTTCGAAAATCAGTGATAATTTATAAGTGGAATATATCTAATCAACACAAGAAGAAACTAGGATAAAGGTATGTTCCTCTTTATTTGATTTTCTTTTGATGTAGGTTGTCCACCGTACAATTTAACAGAAGATCTTATTGCGGCTAAATTATTCGGCGAAAATTTTCTTTATTGATATTTAAAAAAGACAGTTTTATTATTGCTAAAACACAAAAAATATAGATTCAAAGTTCAAAAATATTGCGCTCAAAATATTAAAATATACAGAAAAAAATATTCAAACATTTATATAAAAAAGCATTAATTTTGAAAGTATCGAATAAAGATTTAAAACTGGTTACATATCTATACTAATAGTATAAATTGTAAGAGTTTGTATTATAATCTCAACAAATTGGTTGTATAAAATTTTGACATTGTAAATAAAACAGTATAGCTTCTTTAGTGTGCAAAGTTTTCACTATTTGGTTTTCACTTTACTACAAGTGTACAGGTTTTTATTATTTTCTTTTATCTTTATATTCGTCTAATTATCTAGCATTAGTAAATTCATTTCACTTCATTGACTAAACAAGTTAGAACAGTTGAAAGTAACTATTCAATAATAAACTATGATTGAATAAAAAAAACTGCTTGAACAAAAGAAATTTGTAAATATTGTACAAAATGGAAATTACCCAGATATTGTATTTGTTAATTTTAAACATTCATTTTGCATAATCACTATTAATTATTTTCATAATTTATATTATCAAGTAAAAGGCTAGCTAAATGTATGTATATCCTTAAATCCAGAGACCACATATTGTAGCCAGTATATTACATGACTATAAATTAGTGAAAACATCTATTCTGTACATAAGTGATACATTGTAACATACTATCAACAGAAATGACTGGAAGAGATCTTTGAATAAAACTAATTTTATCGAGTTAAATTTAAATTTTTTTCCTTACGTTTCATGATCATATGGGGGACGGTCTTAATGTCACAGTTGCTTGTAAAGTATCCACTTATTTTTAATTATTGTTTGTGCTCCGATCTATGCAGAATGGACTCCCAGTATCTTTAGATCTAGCAGTTGTATACTTAGTTTGAGGATTTAATTTATCATGGGATCCCAAGCAGGTGATAATACCCAGCCATCTTTCCTATTGAAATTTCAATAGCCTCACATATCAAAATTAAATCATTAGCCAAGCATACATTTGTAAGATTTTTCGTAGTCATCATCATCTCCCTGTCCTTTTCGCACACATGTGGGGTCGGCACAGTATGAACATAGTCCATATTGTAAAGGGTTTTATTTATCGTTTTTATGGCCGGCTGCCTGCCTGACTCAATCCCTCCGCAAGAATTATTTTAAGAGATGATTATGATGTTTGAGATTTTGGTTTTATAATATGCAGGTCCCTACAAAATACAAAAACAAGTACATAAAAAAAAATATCTCTAATAAATATATGATAATGGTGCGGGTTGGGGTTAAGAGAATCATTCTGTATCCACAGCCTGAAGAATGTAAAGCCAGAAAAGAGGAAGTAATTTTAATTTCTGGATTGTTTATATTTTGGTACAAGTTCTCCAGATTTGTGTATGAATCGTTCAACCATAGAAATCTTTCGGATCACTCCACCAATCCACCAATAAGCTATTATATAAGATTAAATAGCCAATCAAGGTATTATTATATAGTTACAATTAAAATAGCATGACATTTTGTTATTATACGTAATTATATGATGCCATAATATTTTAATTGGCTGAAGTGAATGATGTGCTGTAAAATAATAGACATTAATATAATAACTGACATTAAAATAATAAAGAAAAAAACACTTAATGATGCATACACATCATGCCATACAACCTACATAGTATGCTCCTGATGACCCTAGTTTTCAGGTACTCTTAATGTTATTCTTTAGTGTGTAACTAATCCAGTGAATGTAAGTTCATCCATGCATCTCATACCAAAATAATAACTGACTAGCAAATTATCTTTTACCCTATTTGTTCATGAAACAATGATGTAAAGCCACTTGTATGTCTCAGAAATCAGGATAGAGTTTAAAAGAAAATACTTATGAATGTGTTAGTTAAAATTATTTCTGCACTATCTAGTAGTACTTCAAATAACTATAGTTTTGTTATATCAACCCTATTTTATTCTTGTCTTTTTGATTTAAGTATCGAGATTGCAGTTGCACTCGGCAGTACGGCGAGTTCGCCATACTGTCAAGTTAGTTAGGTTTTGCAACGTGGTCGACCATCGGCGATGTTTCGAAATGCGCTGTACGTGTATGTACCGCTAACTGCATTTAATCATGGGTTTCACTGCCGAAAACATTAACGTAAAACATATTGTCATCTCAGTTTTAGTGAAAAAGATAGAGACGATTTTACGGTCACGTACAATGCGTTAGTTGGAAAGCTATTTAGACGGTTGTTTTATGGAATAAGATGACAAACGAGCAAGCGGGTCCATCTTATATTAATAAACCGCTACCCATAGACATCCGCAACAAGCAAATCAGTCGCAGACGCGTTGCCTACCTTTAATGGACAGGGGAGGGGATAGCCGGGAAAAAGGATATTTCCTTCCGATCCTATCCTTATTAACCTATCCAGCAATTAATACAGCATTAAATAAACTTTTCCGTGTCAGCTAATATTTTATATATTTTTGTTTAGTCTCTGGTCTCGCTGTTAAAGACTATGTTAGACTTGCATCGAGTAAAATTATGCAGTGTGATG